>VDFB02300152.1:0-83195 GCA_007258455.2 Sequoia sempervirens
ACCTTACCTACTGTGCTACAAAATAAGCATTTGGGCATTAGAATGAAAATAAAAAATGAGGTAGCATGTTGTCCAATGTAGCCACCATGTTATAACTACTTTTAACAATCACGTGAGAGCTACAACAAAGTAATAGAAATATTAAAACATAAAGCATAAGTGAGAGTATATGGCACAATATATGTTAATATTTCATGGTATATTTCATGGTATGAGCAATATTGGGTGGTTTCATTCCTATCACATTGAAAGGGAAATAGGGGAGAGGGGCCGATACGTAGGCGGGGCCCTAACGTGCGATGGGATATGCGCTCGTTGGGGCCCACACATATACAACGGTCCTCCACAACTTAAAAAAAAAATCTTCCATAAATAGGCACGATGACATCAAACATAAATCAAATTTAAAATGCACACGTAATACTATTAATTTGGAAACAAAACAAGTACAGCTGGCAGCCAAACATTATGAAGTGTATCCAACTTGTATCTGACATAACACAAGTAGCATTCTGACATGGAAATTAAATAGCCCAAATATTAATTTTTGCACCCTTCACTATAAACTGGTAAACCCAACTGTCGCACCAATGTTGGCATCACTTTCACATTAATCACAACTACACAACATAAACAAGGTGCCAAGTCAACACAATTCAAACCCATCTGACCCATCTTTGACCAACTAGCGAACCCATTACAACCATGTTTCCCACCATAGCATAACCAAACCAACACATAAATGCATTCACTTGCCCCTTCAACCATAAGACCTACAACACGTATCATCATTAATTTGTCCCATCTCGCCAAGTAGGGTGCGCACATATTGGAGCCGAAGACAAATATCCCACCTACATCCATTTTAAGTCCTGTAAGGCTACCATTATTCAAAAAAAAAAATGGAAACAATTTCAAAAAATCCACCAAACCAATCAACTCAAGAATTAATGGCCGAAAACAATCAAATCTCCAATTCATATCACCTAGAATTCAAATTCAAAATAGGACAACAATTAATTTCACCACACCAAACAAGCATCAATCAAATTCGAATAATTCCCAATTCAAATAGTCATGAAAACTTTCAAGTATTCACTTATTCTGTAGTGAGTGACATAAGAAAAGGAGGAGTGACAAGCACAAAATTCATCGAGCTAACAACAAGGGGAGGCAGCAGCTTAGATTCCAGTGCACTACAATCCATATTGTTCCAAGTATTCTTCTCAGAGTTTTCCATTCATGAGCTTTATATTGTTCTTCATTACAGTCATTACTATTTTCCATTCGTAAGCTTTATATTGATCTTCACTACAACCATTATAGTCATAGGTTTTTATTTATGTTTCCCTAGGGTTTATATTGCAAATATTACAATCACAGGTTTTTATTTATGTTTCCCTAGGGTTTATATTGCAAATATTGCATTCATAGGTTAGCATATGTGTTCCATAGGGTTTATATTGCAAATATTACAGTCATGGTTAACCATTTAAAGCATTCCCTAGGTTTTAAATTGCAAATATTACTCTCATACGTTAGCATATATCTTTCCCAGGGTTTATATTGCAAATATTACAGTCACAATTTACCATTTCTATTTCTCAAAGGTTTATATTGCAAATATTACAGTCATAGTTTACCATTTCGGTTTCCCTAGGGTTAATACTACAAATATTACAGTCATAGTTTACCATTTATGTTTCCCTTGGGTTTATATTGGAAATGTTATAGTCATAGTCTATCCTTTTTGTTTCAGTAGGGTTTATATTGCAAATATTACAATCATAGTTTAACATTTTTGTTTCATAGGTTATGCATCATCATTCACTCGGCTTATCTTAGTCTCATAGGTTTTGCATTATCATTTATATTGTAAATACTAGTCATGGTTTACCATTTATGTTTCATATGTTTTGCATTATCATACACCTGCATATCTTATTCTCATGGGTTTTGCATTATCGTTTATATTGCAAATATTACAGTCATAGTTTATCATTTCTGTTTCATAGGTTCTGCATTATCATTCACTCTGCTTATCTTATTTTCATAGGTTTTGCATTATCATTCACTCTAGTTATCTTATTCTCATAGCTTTTGCATTATTATTCACTCTGCTTATGTTATTCTCATAGGTTCTGCATTATCAGTCACTAAGGTTTACTTCGATGCCATTCATTAATTTTCGAGTTTCTCTTTTTATTAGGTTTTTTTTTCATCTTTTTCATAGGTTATGCTTCATCAATTCACAAATATTTATGCCTGTCAATGAGTTCGTCAAAGACAAAATATGTGAGATTTGTTAAACTCTTATTGTTTTTCATTCATAAGCTTTCTATTGTGTCATAGTTAAAATGTGGGTGTGGTTTTCACTTTGCTATGCATGAGAATGTTTATGTTGTAAATGCTTAAGAGAAATGAGATGTTCTTAAACTCTAACTCCCTTGCATAGTTTGTAATTTTGTGCTTCTTACTCCTTTATTTCCTTATTTCGCTCACTCCAAAATAAATGTAACTCTCTAAACTATTAACAGTATTTTTGAATTTCAATGCAACAAACTAAAAAGATAACGCATATAGAAACTAAAAAATCTTATGTTCAAGCATCACTCTCTTCATACATATAAAGATAATTGTTCAAGCATTTGTGTTTCATAGTTTAGCATTTATGTTTCATAGGTTTTGCATTATCATTGACTCTGGTTATCTTATTCTCATATGTTATGCATTACAAACTAATTATTCTTCTGTTCAAGCATCACTGTTTTGATTGTACTTATTCTATACAGATGTCCAAGGGTAATGCAGTGGTGACCCGTACTGGGAACAACAACAAAAAAAGAGCCACGACAAGGTTGTCATCCGACAAACAAGGAGCTAGAGTCCCCCCTGAAAGAGATCCTGTTGCACAAGTAGATGAGGTTTCTACTCCTCAAATACCACAGATTGAGGTTACTACACCTCAAATACCGAAGAAGGTAAAACAAATACAGAAGCTATGGTCTTCAAATGACATGAAAAAGGAACTCTATGACGTTGAAGAGAATGACATGTCGATAATGGGGCTTCCAAAAAGTGGTCAATCCCAACAGCTACACTGTCCAAATGGCTAGGGGGTCTAACAACAACTTCCAAGAAAGTTCCACCAACAATCCTCAGTGAAAAGGAAGAACATCTTATTGTGGAATGGTGCAAGCAAATGGTTGATATTGGTCATGGTCTTGAGATAGTCAATCTTAAGTTTGAAGTTGCCCAAATATGCCAGAATAGGCCAAACCCTTTCACCAATGGGTTCTTGGGGAAGTCCTGGTGGATAGGCTTCAAGCACATGCATTTTGAACTTGCATTCTGAACTGTTGAAGGCCTAGACAAAGATAGGGCATTCAATATTAGAGCTGATGTTGTAGCTGCATTCTACAAAACACTATCTATAGCATACGAATCCATGCCATATGGTCCTAATCACATATGGAATTGTGATGAAATTGGCATCCAAGTAGGAAAAAATAGGTCTATGAAGGTGCTCGCAAGAAAAGGTAGTAGGAATGTCTCTTACATTATCCCAAAGAGTTGTGAATAGATAACCATTCTATGTTGTGTTAATGTTGTCGGGCAGAGCATTCCAAGATTCTACTTGTTCAAGGGGAGTGTGAACATAGATAATTACATCATAGACTGCGAACCAGGTGTGTGCATGACAGCCCAGCCCCATGCATGGATAACCAAATACTTGTTCATAGATTGGTTGATCCACTTCAAAACCTCAGTTCCAGGTAGTGTCTCACCCACCAACAGGGTCTTGCTGATTTTTGACAACCATGGAAGCCATGTAGCACTCGAAACCATCTAGGAAGCAAGAGAAATTGGTGTAGATTTGTTAACATTGCCATCACACACATCACATAAGCTACAATCGGTGGATGTGAGTGTGTTTGTACCTTTTAAAGCTTACTTCAAATCAAAACGTGCAGATTTTTTGTCAAGGTTTCCAAACATTGAAGTGGGGAGGAGAGAACTTGCAATATTAGGCAGCAAAGCAATGAAAAGATCTTTGACAATTGACAACATCAAAGTTGGGTTTAAAAGGAATGGTATATGGCCGCTGAATCCTGATGCACTTGTGAACAACATGCGTCACAGTGAGACATTTGTGGTCAGCGAGGATGCTAACGCAGTTGAAAAAATTCTCAGCCTTTCTAGACTTGGTCTATCAAACGATGATATCATAGTATTGCAGTCCACTCTTCCAAATGGACATTTGCAGACTGCAACAGAAACACAACACTCACCTCATAGTTTTCATGTTGAATCAGTTGCACAAGTGGTGGTTAATGAACACACCCCTCCCATAGTGGACAACCCTATTGATCAATTCAATGGAATTTTAGATCTTCCATCACAACGTAGCCAACTATCCTGGCTGGTTGAGGGAGCAATGAACTTGGTCATTGATTTAGAAGTCCCAGAATAGTAGGATACCTATACTTTCCCATCACCACCACCAAAAATTGACCCTTCTCAAGTTGTGCATTACTATGCTCCTTGCAATTTAGATTTATGAGGCAATGATTATGTACCAGAGGGCTCACAGGTAGTGGAGGAGGTCATTGCCACACAATTGGATGAGACAGAACAAACACAAACAATTCTGCACATCAGCAAGTTCCTCAAGTTGCCTGTGCACACTATCTGTCAAAAGAAATCCAAAGTTGGTGCAATTCAGATCAGTAGACAATCTCAACTATTGACAACAAATGACTACATGAGGTTGTTAATGGAGCAAGAGCAAAGGAAGAAAGAGGTTGAGGAGCTCAAAGCAAGAAAGAGACAACATAACGAGGAGAAAAGGGCAACAAAAATTGTGGCAGCAGAGTTGAAGGAGAATGCCAAAATTGAGGAGATATTGCATAAAGAAAAAGAGCAGCAGAGATTACAATAGAAAAAGGATGGAGATACGAAAAAGGAGCAAGAGAGGTTTCACAAGGAACATGACCAAAAGGAAAGAGAGATTGAGGAGGCACATAGGGCTTTACAAAGAGAGAGGCGGTTAAGGAACCCTTCTAATCCATTGTCTCAAAGTAATGGAGTCTTTCGTGATATTCTAAACATTAATATCCCTCAGTTCTCCACAACAATGAATTATTCAAGCCTCTCCCAATCCAACTTCAGGGGCACTCAATATCCATATCAAATTGGCACTCGGGATGTACAGATGTGTTCATCACCACCCCCAACACATATCACTTGCACCCAATTTTCCACTCCAAGTCCCACTCATGTATGCAACACTCCTCATCGACTGGAAGGGGATGAGAACATGGCGAGTGGCACCCCAACCATCCAACATCCATTTCCCCACAAGAGCAACTAGATGCAGCCTCTTTTTTGGTTTTCACATGCAATTCGAGTTTCATATAGTTTAGAAGTTTTGATATTTACAAATGCACTGAAATTGTGGACAGTTTTAAATTTATGATAAGTACAGATTGAGCGTTATTGTTTTGGTTTGTGAAGTAATCTGATCAGATTCCAAAAAGTGTTGTATGTAATTTGCAATGTGTGTTATTGTTTTGATTTGCAATGTATGCTTCTTCATTGACACTTTTAAATTTACAATAATTACAAATGCATCGTTATTGTTTTGATTTGCAATGTATTATGATCAGATTGCAATGTGTGTTGTATGTAATTTGCAATGTGTCACTGTTTTGATTTGCAATGTTTGCTTCTTCATTGACATTTTGTCATTTTCAATTTTTTTTTTAATTTAATTTGCCACATGGGATGACAAAATTTGTCCACCGGATTTTTAAATCCCCAAAAAGACCACCAAACCGATACGTAGGCACTTTGGCTACCACTTCCTACGTGGCACAACATCTAAAGTTGACAGCCTTGCCACATCTACTTCTCTCACTCCACCACCCTAACATTCCACTATATCGCATTTATCGCTCGCCGCCCCTTGCTATACTTCTCCTCTATCGTGTTTATTACACGTCACTTCCTCTTAGCTCCACGCCTCCCCACATATTTTTTCAGCCAACCTATACATATACATATGTATATGTATATGTATACTTATTTTTCGAGCCAACCTACATTTAATGCTTCTAGTGCCTCACACAACTTTCCAACTTTAGAGCCTTTCAATCTAACAACTTCTTGTTTATTCTTCACTTGCATGCCATTACGTGCTCGGTTCAATGGTTTTAAAGTTTCAAACAACAACCACAACCTGCAATGCTCAGACTCCAGTTAAGAGATGGATAGACGTCGGTTAGTGAACCTTCCAAGCAACTTCTTTCTATTGTTACATATACATATATGTATATCTGTATGCATATGCATATGCATATGTATATGTATATGTATATGTATATACATATGTATATGTATCTACAGATACATATTCATATACATAGACTTATACATATGTATATATATATATATATGTATATGTAGACATACACATATACATATAAATATACATACACATACACATACACATATACATATACATATAAATATATATACATATACACATACACATACACATACACATATACATATACATATACATATACATATACATATAAATATACATGTGCAAATATGTATATGTATATGTATACACATATACATATATGTACATATATCTATTTTGTTGTTGCTCTTCAATTCGGTCATGCAACTATTGTATCTTTTTTAGGTGTCATTGATTAATTTGGGGGTGTTATCTTTTTCATAGGTGTTGCTTCATCTTTAATTCAATGTAAATGAATGCATATCTATTTTTCTACTATGATTCAATTCAGTCATGCAAATGAATGCATGTAAGCAATGCTACAAATTTTTTATTTTAGTAACAAACAATATTGTTGGTTGTTTCGATGCCATTCATGAACCTGGGGTCGTTCTCATTTTCATAGGTTTTGCATGTAAGCAATTCTATATACATATGCACATACATAGACATATATGTATATGTATATATATATATATATACATAAATGTATACAAGTACATATATATACACATACACATACACATATACATATATGTATATGTATATATATATATATACATGTATACACAAATATACATAAATGTATACATGTACATATATATACACATACACATACACATATACATATACATAATATTATTTGTTCTTTCCATGCCATAGATAAATTTGGGGTTGTTCTATTTTTCAACATTTCAGTAAAAAATAATATTGTTGGTTGTTTCGATGCCATAGATAAATTTAGGGTTCTATTTTTCATAGGTTCTGCATGTAAGCAATTCTATAAACATATGCACATACATATACATATATGTATAGGTATACATATATATACATATATGTATATGTATACATATATATACACACACACACATGCACATCCACATATAAATATACATAGCACATACACATAGAAATATACATATAGGTTTTGCTTCATCAATTCAGTCAATTAAGCAATGTATGCATACATACATACAAACATATATATATATACACACACACACATATACATATACATATACATTTATATACACATACACATAGATTCTCTTTTTCATTGGTTCTTCTTCATCAATTAAGTCATGTAAATATGTATCTATAAGCTATAGAAATATGTTCTATATCATATTCAATTTAGTCATATAAATATGGTTGTTTTGTTAATGTAGACCGTAGGAAATTGGATGTGCACGTTTCAGCTCCTCTCCCATATAGAGTCATATCTCTTCTTGCATTCAATAATGAATTAGGGAAACTTGATTTTATGAATGCTCTTCCGATGGCAACCTATGTTGCATGGGTGAAGTGCTACATAGGGAACCATTGAAAGCCTTCACAAAACCAAGTCCCCTAAGTGATTCAAATACATATACATATAGGCAATGTGAAAGGGATGTGCATTAAACACAACTGTACATAAGAATAGCACTGACTCTTTGATGAACACACAATAGCTCCAAGACTAAATTGATGCAAAAGAGAACACATATAAATACATCAATGGCACCTATGTAAGCTAAAATAGTTGCAGGACTCAATTGATGAAGCATAACCTATAAAAAAAGAGAGAACACCCCCAAATTTATTAATGGCACCTAAGAAAGCTACAATAGTTGCATGATTGAATTGATGCAGTAGAACATATTAAAAAGATAACACCCCCAAATTAATCAAAGGCACCTAAAAAAGGGAACACCCTTGAAATTCATCAAAGGCACCTAAAAATGATACAATTGTTGCAGAGCTAAATTGATGAAGCATAACCTATATAAAGGAGAAGACCCCCATATGTATCAATGGCACCTAAGAAAGCTACAATTGTTGCATGATTGAATTCATGTAGCAGAACCTATTAAAAAGATAACACCCCCAAATTAATCAAAGGCACCTAAAAATGATACAATAGTTGCAGGGCTGAATTGGTGAAGCATAACCTACAAAAAATAGAACACCACCATTTGTGTCAATGACACCTAAGAAAGCTACAATAGTTGCATGATTGAATTGATGTAGCATAAATTATTAAAAAGATGACACCCCCAAATGAATCAAAGCACCTAAAAAAGAGAACACCCTTGTAATTAATCAAAGACACCTAAAATTGATAGAATTGTTGCAGGGCTGAATTGATGAAGCATAACCTATAAAAAAATATAACACCTAAGAAAGCTAGAATAGTTTCATGAGTGAATTGATGTAGCAGAACATATTAAATAGATAACAGCCCCAAATTAATATATGTATACCTAAAAAAGATAACTTATTCAAAAGATAACCCCCCCAAATTAATTGAATAGTAGACCTTGATGTTGGAACCTGTTAGAACTATAAAACTTTGAAAAAATTTATAGTTATTTATACACATGATTTTAAATAACTGGTCCTCACCATAAACACAAAGTCCTCCCTTCATAACATTTTTCCCATATTTTTCCATATGGTCCCATAGAACCCATCGAGTCATGAATATTTCACTATTCAATCCATATCGGAGAGAGAAGGTCAGGCTCTCCCCGATCTATAGGCTCTCCCCGATCTATAATGCTTTTTCACTAATTTGTACTTGTTGCAGACTATCGACAAGACTGCAAAAAAATTACACCGATCAGAATTCATATGCAAGCACCTATCGGCATGACACATTTATTGTCTCGGCAACAGAAGGATCACATCGGCAAGAAATCTATCGTCAGGATAAACTCTCACCGAGTGCATCATGTCTTACCGATCGGCGCACAAAGAAACATTTCGGCCAGACTAAGAGTCATCGAAGTGAGGTCTTGCCGACAAAGTACAAAGGGATTCTATCAAGGAACTATTGGGAGGAAGCCATGTAGTCCTGCCGACCTATAAAGTCACACCGATGAGATGTTTCGGGAAGAGTCTCACCGAGCAGATCATATTGGAATAACAAGTTCGGCAAGACAATTAGCATTGGTAGGAGTCTTTTCAAGTTCCAAGGTCTTGCCGATAGAACTTATTTCATCGGTAAGACTAATTTCATTGGCGAGAAATATGAAAGTCATGCCGAAGTATGGTTTCATCAGCGAAAATGTGATTATGTCTCAGCGACCAGATAATACCACGGGGTGTATCTTGGTAAGACACAATGTAGTCTATGAAACATCTCCCTAACTCAGAATTGTCACAGTGATACATAAGACTAAAGTGATAACTATCGATGAGACTCCAAATGTCGATGAGACTGCGGGACATTAGAGCGATGAACAACTTTTAATAGTCAGTGAGACTTGGAGGTTTCAGGGAGACTACATGATGTTTCGACGAAAGGTTTAATGAATGTTGCAAAAGGATATCCCCCAAGATTTGAAAATGTCTCACCGATAAGACATTTGATGTGACAGTGTAAGTTTCAAATAAGTCTTCACTCGTACTTCAGCTGACACATTAATGGCATGACAGAACATAACAGGGAGAATTTAATTGAGAGCATTAGTGTTGAATTGATAGCAGAAGAATCAGCATGGCGAATGGAGAACTAGGGCATCCTTCCAGTTTGATGATCTCGAGCAGAATACAGTAAGTGATTGCACCTTTGCTTCTTGAATTTTAACTTCTGTAACTTTGAAGAATGGAGTCCCCTAGCTCAGGAAAACTTAAAAGTAGAAAACATGGTGAAAGCAGTCAAACTAAGGGAAAGAAAAAAAAAACTAAAGGGGAACATGAGGGCACAGAACGAAGATTGAATCAAGACCTCATTGACCAATTACCTAGCTGAGGGCCTAAAGCTAGATGATCAACGCAGCTTAGGGCAGAATTAGATAAACTGGATGATAAATGTAAATTTATAGGAGACGTCTGGACTCAAATAAGGGGATATGAATTGTTTAGTTTTCATTATCATCAGAGAAACCATTTTGAACCAGTTTGCAATCCATGGAAGCTTAATTTGGGAAAACTGGTGTACCCTAATGTGTTTGTAAACGCAGAATTGGTAAAACTGTTAGCTGATCATTATGACCCGAAACACAAAGCTATATGTGACCCGTCCGGAAAACCACAAATACATTTGTCAAAAGAGGCAATAGGGGAGGTTTTTAATTTGGAAGGGTTTTGCAATGAAGATATCATATGTGAAGAATTGGAAAAGGAGTTCTCTAGAATGGACACGATTTATAAGGGTTGGAGGCTGCCAATTCACAGGATTAAACAGGGCAGCAAACCAATTCCTCTACAGGATAATGATGGATTTCTTTATCATGTGGACCTGTTTGAACCTTATATGAAATACACTTACTTCTCAGTATGCCAGGTATTGGGAATGGATGCCCCATAGTATATGTCAATTGTGCCAATGCTAATCTCAGCAGATATCCAGTACCACAATTCTAGGCCATTTGACTATGCCTCATACATTTCTAAGGGGCTTGATTCAGGATTGATGGCAATAAAAAGTGGATTGTCCACCTTTCATCTCAGGCATTACTCATTATTGATGCATATGGTGTTATATTTTGGACAAGAGTTGGGATTATGGCCTCCGGAGATAAGAATTTCTCAGTTTAATAAAGAAGGTGCAGCATTACCAGTTCAATTGTGGACTATTGTTTGGGATAGTAGGTTTTCCAATGCTAGCTTTATTCATTTTGAAGAATATTTTGTGAAAACATTGTACAAATTATATAGTCATCCTTGTGATTATTCATTATCTGATGAGATAAAGAGATTTCTTCGGCCAAAAGATTTCAATGGGCCAATTGATCATAATTGGTGAGATTGGTATTGCTTGGAGGGAGCTACCATGATTAGAGTTTATGGGTTTGAAGATGCCCCTTTCATTTTTCCAAAAGCAGTCCCAAATAGAATTGCATATTTGGAGATTATCAGACAGATGGATTATTCCAGTGTTATGAATCTTAGTTCCTTTGAGAAGCAGGCTTTCATGCCTAGTACATTGTGCTTTGGTGATTTCACTGTGTTGGCCAAGGAAGGATACAATTTGATCCTTGATAAATTGCTGCAGTACAATATGAAGAGAGGACCATCCAGAAAGAACTTTGACCCAGAAGGATATATTAATTCTGCTAAAATAAAGATAAACTTTGGAGGGTATCAGCATATACCCTATCACTTTGATGATATGATCTGGAATTTGGATGAGGAAGAAGCAGAAATGGTGGTTGAAAGGTATAATCAAATATTGCAGGATGCAGAGTTGTTGTCTTCCGGGGAGGAAGCATCCAAGGATGATATGCCACAAGGTCAACCAAGTAAAGTGTCCAGATTGAGAACTTAACATTATATTCACCCAACCAGAGAGTTGAGTATTGAAGAGAGTGAAGAAGCATATGCAAGGCATATAGAATACAGATCATTTGTGTTAGATGATGAATTTGTTAGTTCCCCAGAATTTATAGCATTTTTGTATAAACAAAAGGGAAAAGAAATAAGGGAAAAGGTTGACAATGTTACTGCAGGAAATGAAGAGCAATTGTTGAACGAATTGAGGAGGTGTGTAGATGAGGAGATGACAGGTATGACCCCTGACAAGGGGAGGAAAATGTTGGAAAATGCTGGTGTCATGATCTTTCCCGGGCTGGATCTCAATTCTGCATTTGTCTTTGATAGTTTCTTAAAGGACAGTAATGCTACACACAAGCTAGATCAAGAAAAGGTAACAGAAGTGTATGCAAGATCCAAATACAATACAGATGAAGGACCATTAATGATTTGGGCCTTATATCCCCCCCACAAGAAATCAGTAGTTATTGATACTGAAAAGATATTCGGGCATGTCATGAATTTGAAAGTTGGAGAAGTTGATCCTATGGATACTGCAAAAATTGGAATTAATGTTGCAAAATTAAACAAAGCACAAATTCAGATGTTGATCAAGGAGAGAGAGATGTACAAAACAAACAATGAAAGGGTGTTGAGGGAAAATGATCGCCTAAAATATTTGTTAGGTGTTACTATGAAGACACCCAGGTTGCTTACCCAAGGTGAAAGTTCTCAGTCAAAAGATCATTGGGAAGGATCAAGTGCTTACTCCCAAGGAAAATATGATGCACTTGTGGCAATAATCAAGAAGAGGCAGGCCAATTTAACATCTTGGTTGAATAAACTCTGGGGAAAATATTCACATATGTTGGCTGTGTTGGGTGAAAATTATGTAATCAGCTTTTCGATAGATTACACAACTTGGACTTCAGCCACAGCTATGTGAGATGTAAATCTCTCCTCTCAGAAAGGGGAGGCGCCCTTCTTACTGCTAACAGAAGTGATAGTAAATCAAACAAGTAATTACAAAATGTACACGAAACTTACGAAGTGGGGGGGGTGTGTTACATTCATCCTTCTCTCTTTTTTCAGAGAAGATGTTTACAATGCTTCACCGTTGGAAGTTCACAATTCTTGATAACCTTAAACTAACAACTAGCAGTAATACCAATACCTCTATCTCGTCAAAGCGAAGCGTAGAGATACCAGAAGTGATTAATAATAAACAAATAAAGTAAAAAGGGAAAGCTCACGAAGGCACAAAGTTGTTCCGTATCTTTATCAATGTTGGATCTGTGCAGATGTACCATTTGTCACGTTAGAAGCACAAAGTCTTCTTAGACGCAGCAATTCCTCGAACAACATGAACGATTACAAGCACAAAGTCTTGTAGATCATCCAACAAAAGTATCAAAGAGCACGAATGATTACAAGCACAAAGTCTTGTAGATCCTTCAACAAAAGTATCCAAGAGTATGAATAATTACAAGCACAAAGTCTTGTAGATCATTCAACCAAAATATGCAAGAGCATGAACGATTACAAGCACAAAGTCTTGTAGATCATCCAACCGAATGATAAACATAAATACAAATGCAAATCTAAATAATAAATGTAACACAAAGTTTACATAAACTACTTAGAGTCCTTCAGATTCTTCAAGCTAATCACCACCAAATAAGATCAACTCACAAAAGTATCGAATCCAACGCAAAGTTTGGCTTGCAATCCTTTTCTTTATTAATCAAATTTCATTCACAAAGCATGAACGCAAAGTTTCACAAATTTGCTTCAAAAAGGGCAGCACTTCGTTGCAAAACACTAAAGGATAAATTTACAATGAAAATCCCTCACATTATATAGAAAGAGGGATGAGCAAAAGAAGGAAACTGATTGAGAAAATTAAGGAAAGTTAGGTGAGCGATTTTAGGAGATCTCACCTAACTTTGACCAAAGTCAAAGTGTAATTTGTTTTCAAAATATTACATCTTTGAGCTTGGTGTAATTACAATTTACAAAAAGACATTCGAAAATGTTGAGAAATATTTGTAAGATGCATAAAGGGATGCACCGGAAATGTCTAACACTGGAGAATAGGGGGCTGCTTCATGTTTCTTTGCATTGGGCGCGGAAGTCTTCAAATTTCCTCCTAGTCTCCTGCACGAACTTCTCATCTGGACCAACGGTGTAATCCACAATGGTGTGAATTCTCGTGATCGATCTCATGGCAGATGAGTGAACCTTCTTGCACCTGTCAAGATGCGTTTTCAGGTTGTCCAATGTGAGCCTTGTATCACAAATGATGTTCAGCGAAGCTTCTGAGAAGTCTGAACTGTCAATCAAATTCATGATGGCTTCCTTGAAGATCTGGGATATTTCTGTGGCCGGCAGGAAGATACGATTTTCCTCAAGAAGTTGACCAGGCAACTCTTTGATACCTTTTTCAAGAATGGCGCGATGTCCGTCGACATCTTCCTGTACTTGGTGGAGATCTTCCGTAAGAGATTGAACCACTTGAATTCTGTGTTTCAATGATTCTCTTACCTCAACGAACTTTTCTTTGTTAGGAATTACCCCAACCTCCACCAATTTACTGAGCTTTACCTGTTTCATTTCCGACCATGACAACAGGCACTTTTCCATGTCTCTGCGCTCCTGGGAAAGTATACTTTTTTCTTTATCAAGCTCTGTGGTGAGCTTGGCCAACAAGGTAGTTTTCTCGTCCGCAGCCATTATAATCTAAGATCCGTGTTCAATGATCTTCTCAACAAAATCATACAACACCCTGCCTTTGGAGGCGAATTTCTCAGCTTTCTTGACAGCTGGGTCTTCAATACTTACCACTGTCAGCGATTGTGCATTACTTGGAGAACCTGTAAGTCTCTTTATAAGAGTGGCATAATACTCTGCCCTCTATTTGTACATGTTACGAGCTTGCTCTACTTTATCCAGCCTTCCAGCCAAGATATCCAAAGTGACTTGCGCATCGGCTTTTGCACTTTCATTGGTAACCTTGCCAAGCTGGACCTTTGTTACCGTGTAGTCTTCCATATTGACATCACCTTCTTCATTTGGTGGTATGCCAATTTCAGCATACTTGTGGCCAGACTTATCAACATTCAGCCTTGAGTATACCTTTGCCTTTTTCTTCCCTTTGGCCTTTGGAAGGACTATCTCTTCAAGGTCGAGCTCCTCTGGAGAAATCATTTGCTTTTTACGCTTCGACACTTGAGATATTAGCCAAGGGGGAAGAAAAGAAGTGTGAGCTTCTGGATTCACTATCAATTCAGTCGCCATTGCTACTTCTGAAGTTATTGTCACGTCTGAAGTTACCATAGGTATCGTGACAATCGGAGAAGTGTCTCTCATCATCGCTCCTATAGTTGACACATTGAGCTGATCATGCATTGACTCATTCATGAAACGATTGCATTCATTTTCAGAAGTGATATCATACATTGGCGAAGACAGGCTAGGAATGGACGATGGAGGGCTTGACAGTATATCAACCGTATGAATGCTTGTCACTGAAGGAGTATCAAGTTGGGTTGATGCTACAGGAATAGGGGATATCTCGACTACAGGAATGCATGTGATAGGAATAGGTGATGAGGGAACAAGAGGTGGAGGAGTTCTTGAATCTAGAGGAGTATGAGGAACATTTGAAGTCACAGGCGATGATGTTCTGGGAATTTCCTCAACTACATTCTCAGGAGGAGAAGTAGTTCTTTCTTGATCATGCCTAGGTTCTTGTTGATCACCCTCTTGTCTCTCTAATTCTGGTTCACCTTCAAAATCACCTTCAGATCCTTCTTCAGAATCTTCATCAGACTCTTGCCCACTTTCAGAAACCTCTTCTGCATCGGAGTCTACTTCTGTTGAATCTTCATCTTCAGCGGATTGATCACTTGAAGTTTCTTCTTCATCGGAATCTATCTCCTCTAGAATAGACCTTTTACCCTTAGAGCGAGATGGATTAGATTCCGTGATTTCTGTCTCTGGGACAGACTGGGTATCTTTCTTGCCAACAGTGAACTTGATCCTAAGACCTCTTCGTGAAAAAGTGGGAACGGCCGCTAATTTATTTTTGTCGTGGAGTTCTTGTTGTTGGCGAGCTTCTGCTTCGGATTCCTCTCCTTCTGAGTCTGTTCTGAAACTTTTCATTGCATAACCATGTTTATGTAACCATTCTTCTGTGTTGGCTAGGATTGGCCTCAACCTTTCTCTTATGCTGGTAACTTCTTTCCTAGACCATTGTATTACAGACAACGGCCTTTTAGCAATGCCTTGCTCATCATAGACAGCATTCATGATATCACCTGGATCTGCAAAATCCTCTGGTAGGTCAGCAATACCAAGATCTCTGATCTGTTCAACAGTCAACCTACAATAGTCCATTTTGCGAATGGCTTCTTCATCTCTGCAATCTGCCCAGATGTCCTCAAAACGGTACCTGTGATGGTGACCCTTTTGCAACTTTTTTCTGACATCTCGGTAATCGAAATCAAACCTATACCTGTAGGTCTTGATGGTCATGATCTGCATTTTAGCATAAACAGACTTAGCTTTTTGTGTAGTTTGGATAGTATATCGACCGATGGTCAGTGGGAACTTGAATCCACGCTTGTGGTTGCTTCTTCGTTCTTTTTGCACTGACATCAACTGTCTGCATGTTTCCATGAGAACCCACTTATCCGAAGGATAACGTGGTAGCATGTAGGGACAACCAGTGTAGCAGCCTACTCTCAAGTAAGTAAACGTTGGGAATTGAAGAAATATACATCCAACTTTACTTACCACCTTATAAGCCTCATCAGATACTCTTCTTCTTTCCAGAGCTGGATCAAAATTGAAGAGCAAAGGCGCAAAGAAAGCATCTGTGACCCGTCTGAAGTGATGAAAGCTTTCCTTCAGCTCCAATTGATAGAAATATCTGTACACAGGCACCATCATCCGATTCCCTTTTGTAGATAGACCTGGGAATTGTCTCATTACAGCTGCTGCGTACACCTGGTAAGAAGTCATGTAGAACTTCAATGTAGAAGGAGCATTGATCAACTGCTCGTGTTTTTCATTGCTGATTTGTTTGCCCCAGTCAATATGCACCTTCTGTCTTCTTATGATCCTAATGTATTCATACATCCAATCGTGAAAAGTGGATGATTCCGGCAAGCCTTTCACTCTACTTAGAAATGTGATCATATCTTTGACGTCATCTTTGAAGTCACTTCACAGGAGTCCTTTCGGCCACCTGGAAACAGATGATCTAGGCTTCTTTAACCATTGAGTGTTTATCAGCTGTTTAGCTTTATTGGGATCAGCGTCAAAGATCTCCTGTGCTTTTGATATAGAAATATCAATGTATTTCTCCATATGAGGGACCTTGAAAACAATGTCAAAGAAATCAGGGTCGAGTCTCAGAATCTCGTGCCCGGAAGAATCTATCACACTTCTACTTTCTCTGATGTAATGAGACGCCACCTGAAGAACAAAGTCTGTATTAAGCGCAGCTGTAGGAAACATTGCCACCAAATGAAGGTTGTTGTGTACGATTTCTCTCATTGAATCAGGAAGAGGCTTCGTCTCTATTTGCTTTGCGAAATCAACCAAGTCTTGATGACCAACCTCCGTGTCTTTTATCTCTTCCACCTTGGAGAGCACTACAGTTGGTGGATAGACACCTTGATATTTGTACTTCATCTTGCCTTTTGCTTTCGAAGAAGAAGGAGGCTTGCTAGCAGTCATTTAAAAAAAACAACTAGAACTTTGATCACTCTGACTTGACGATCTTTGAAAAGAGACTGCAATTCGTTGAGCCAGAACAAACATTAATCGTTAGGAAACATGGGAAAGCGCGAAATGAGCAACGAGGATGGGAAAGCATGGAGCGGATAACAAGGCAGGGAAAACGATGCACAAAGGCGGAAGAACAAGGTTCTGGAGTGTACTGGTCAAAAATGAAGCTCATCTGGAAAGGAGTGTAGAAAACTGGAAAAAGTGTAAGGGCGCCAAAATTCAGCGCCCTTACATTTTAGGAAAATCACTTTTGATGCAAGGGCGCTGAATTTTAGCGCCCTTACATTTCTCAGAGTTGGAAAAATTTTGACATGTTCAGCATGTCATAGCGCTAAAATTTGGCGCTTCAGCATTTTGAGCAAATTTTGGAAAAACAAATGTAAGGATGAATATAAATGGCGCTTATGCTTGAAAGGTTTTTTTTTTTTTTTCATGGAATTACAATTTGGAACTTGTTTCAATACCATTGCATACGCATTCAAGGGTTAAAGAAACTTTCTTTCAAAATGATAGATCTCTTCAATGTTCCCACCAAAGCGTATAGAGAGGGAGACAAAGAGAAATTGCAACACCAAAAAAAAATGTTGGATTTGAAACAAACTCTCAAAGAATGACGCGCATAGAGGAGAAAAATGCGAGTGAAGAGGAAGGAAAGAAACGCGCATTCAAAACAAAAAGTGAGGGTTCCATTGCGTGAGGAAAACAGAAAAACGCGAATGGAAAAGAAAAGACGCGAAGAGAAAAAGAAGAAAAAAAAACGTGGAAAAGAATGAAGGGAAGACAAGAACACGAATGGGGAAGAAGAAAACGCGTGGGGGAGGATGAAAAAAACGTTGAAAAGAATGCGTAGAAAAACGTAGAACACATACAAAAACACATATATCAAACCTAGAAATATATGAAGACAAATGGAGAAAGGAGAAAGAGGAAACGACTTACCCAAAGTAAAATGTGAAGATTGCTGAAGGAGAATGGCGAAAATCTCAGAAAAATGTGTTTGCAGTTTGGAAAGCACTTTGCCCAGCAAGAAGAGAGAAAAGAACATAAAACATAAACAATGAAAATGGCGAATTAACACTTTTAAGTGAAAGAGAAGATTAAAAACCTAACTCAAGTCAAGCAATAAATTTAGGCACGAAAAGTGGCACGATTGACGAAAAACATGAAATTCATGAAGAAACGTGCTAGGGCCAAGAAAAAGTCTAAGTGGCGAAGAAAAGTGTAATGGCGCTAAAATTTAGCGCTATTGCATTTTTTTAGAAATTTCACTTCATGCAGGGGCGCTAAATTTTAGCGCCCTTGCACTTTTTGTACTTAGCCAATTTTGGCTTCAGGGCAGGAGCGCACTTTTTCAGCGCCACTGCATTTTTCGTAATTCACTAAGTACGGACAGTGAGACTTCACGAAGGATCTCGTTTCGAAGGTCTTCACGAGGCGAACATGGGGGAATGCTCGAATTGACTATTCGAGACTTAGGAACACATTTTGAGGTGGCTTGAAAATCACTTCGTTATGCGTACTTGAACTTCACGAATCCTAGGAAAACAAACAAGTTTCGTAGGGGGGTTATCCGTGGAACGAGCGCTGCTAGATTCCGTGATAACAGGCTGCATTAAAAGAAAATGAAAGGATGATAAAGATGGAGATCTCAATCCGGAATGCAGTTGGAGATGCGGATACACATGAGCACCGGGATTATTTGGATCACTTGTCTAAAGTTCATCTATGGCTAAACAAAGCCTAATTATCTCTTAATCTATTTTCTAATTTGTGACATTTCTGAAAGGAAACGTCCTTTTGCGTTTTTGATGTATAAATATCTCTTTCAGTAACGAAATAGAGATATAAGATATAGGATAGAAGATAGGATAAAAAAGATACAGTAGAATACAATGTTTCACAAATATGAGACTATGATGCATGTTTGAAATTATGGAGATATCAATGAGAATCGTTTAATGTGCTGGCGTATTTATGGTGTTAATTGTTTGTTGTGCTCATTGAAAGTATTACTAAAGTTGTCTCCAAGATTGATGCTTTCGATTATTTAAATTGATATAACAAGTTTATGTTGAGTTTATCAGTGCACATTTTTTGTATCTGTGTGGTTGATTGATCGGCTCTTTCAAGGAAAGATTAAATCCTTTTAATTAATCACAGTAATCAGGGAAACTCATCTGGGTTATTAAGAAGAACTTGGTAGTCACAGTCTTGCATGTTTATACAAGTTGTAAACTAGAATATATGCCAAACAATTTGAATGTTTTCCAGAAAGAATTTTCTCATTTAGATTTTATTTGACTCTGCATACCCAATAAGGCACTAGTCTTTGCATTTTCACCATTTAGTTTCATTCAATTTTACATCTATTAACTGAACATATTAGGTTTTAGTTTTGAGTATTGCTATACAATTTATACCAAATCAAGTTCTATTTGTCCACTCACATCTACCATTGTGGGAAAAACACTTCAGGGAAGGTAAACACAAGTTAAATATGCTTCATTCATATAGGTATACCCGCCTAGGTCTAGCAGTACCTGAAGTGTAGAAGGTCTAAGCCATTCGACCTTTTCTATTACCCTAAAACGTACCAAGAGATTGGCAACCTCTTGAGGTATTCTTACTTGCATTTTTGAGAGCTAACAAAACCATCAAAACAATTGTAACTTCCAACCATACAAATATTAAAAACAATTTGCAATGTGAAAGTTTGTGCAATTGTTACAAGATGCAATGGTTTAGGGAGACTTGATTTTCCCAAGGCCTTTGTAATGGTAATCTATGTTGCACTTCTCCACAATTGGACCTTTCAATTATGAAGTGTTACATAGGCAACCATGAAAGGCCTGTGGAAAACCAAGGCCCCTAAATACATGTTGTAACAAAGTTTTACTGCTGATTATTGTTCTATGGTAATACATATAGCAGAACCTATGCAAAATATAACACCCCCAAATTTATCCAATGTAAAAAAAATATATACTTATTTGCAAGACTGAATTGATGAAGTAGAACCTATGCAAAAGAGAACCCCCCCAAATTAATCAATGGCACTTACGAAAGCTACAAGAGTTGCATGAGTGAACTGATGTAGTGAAACCTATGCAAAAGAGAACACCCCCAAATTTATTTAAGACACCTGAGAAAGCTACAATAGTTGCATGAGTGAATTGATGTATCAGAAGCTATGCAAAATAGAACACCCCCAAATTAATCAATGACACCTAAAAATTAATAATTAGTGATTGATGTATAATAACCTATGCGGGGGTGAATTGATGAAGCAGAACCTTTAAAAATGATAACACCCCCAAATTAATCAATGGAAAATAAGAAAGCTAGGGGAGTTGCATGAGTGAATTGATGTAGAAGAACCTATTAAAGAGAAAACACCCCCAAATTAGTCAATGGCACCTAAGAAAGCTACACTAGTTGGATGAGTGAATTGATGTAGCAAAACCTATTAAAAAGAGAACACCCCCGAATGTGAATACTTGAAGGTTTTCATGGCTATTTGAATTAGGAATTATTTGAATATGATTGATGGTTGTTCAGTGAATCTAATTGATTTCGACCATTAATTCTTTAGTTGATTATTTTGGTGTATTGTTTGCATAATTTTTTTAAATAATGGTTGCCTTACAACTTGTAAAAATGGATGCAGATGGGACTTTGGAGTTCACCACGACTATGTGTGCACCCTACTTGGTGAGATGGGATAGACTTGTGTTGATATGTGTTGTAGGTGTCATGTTGGATGAGACATACGAATGCATTTGCTTGTTGGTTTGGTTATGCTACGGTGGGAAACATGGTTGTAATGGGTTCGTCAGTCAATCAAAGATGGGTCAGATGGGTTTGAATTGTGTTGACTTGGCACCTTGTTTATGTTGTGTAGTTGTGATTCATGTGAAAGTGACACTTGGCTTGGTGTGACAGGCTCCCAATCTGAGTTCAGGTGCACATCATATAAAGTAGAGGACACCCCTAAATTAATCAATGACACCTAAAAAGATACAATTGTTGCAGGTTTGAATTGATGAAGCATGCACATACACATATACATAGACATAGACATAAGTGAATTAAACATGACTGTAGAGAAGTATAGCAAGGGGCAGCGAGTGATTAATGTGATGCAATGGAGTGTTAGGGTGGCTAAGTGAGAGAAGTAGACATGGCAAGGTAGTCCACTTTAGACCTCTTCACACACCTATGCACATTTACATATACACATACACATTTACATATACATATATACATGCAAACATACACATACACATACACATACATTGCCATCATTGTAAAGAATAAACAAGAAGTTGCTAGAATGAAAGGCTCTAAAGTTGACAAAGTGTGTGAGGCACTAGGAGCATTGAATGTAGGTTGGGTCAAAAAATATGCGAGATGTCGTGAAAGTAGTATATGTACATGTATATGTATATGTATATGTAGATGTATATGTATATGTATATGTCTATACATATGCATATATACAAAGAAGATGCAGAGACCTTAAGCATATACAAGTTGGATACACTTCATCATGTTTGGCTGCCAGTGTGTAATTGTTTTGTTTCAAAATATATACAATTATGTGTGCATTTAATATCAGATATACATATACATATGTTTATGTATATGTCTATACATATGCATATACATATATATAAACAATTAAACGTGCATTTAATATCTGATATGTGTATGACATCATCGTGCTTTTTTATGCAAGAGTTTTTTCCTAACTTGTGGAGGACCAGCGTACCACTGGGTAATTATTCAATGGTAGAAGAGATGATTGAATTGATGAAGTGGAACTTACAAACAAGAGAAGACCCCCAAAATTATCTATGGTACCTAAAAAGGGTACAATATATGCATGACTGAATTGATGAAGCAGGACCTAACAAAAATAGAACACTCCCATATATTTCCAAGGCATGAAAAGAAGCTACAATAATTGGATGACTGAATTGATGAAACATAACCTATGCAAAAGATAACACCCCCAAAATTATCAATGGCACCTAAAAAAAGATACAAACATTTGCATTACAGATTTAATGAAGCAACACATATGATAAGCCTAACACCTCCATATTTATCAATGGCACCAAAAAAAGGCTACATAGTTGGCGACTAAATTGATGAAACATAACCTATGAAAAACATAGCACCCAACAAATTCCAAATGACACCTGAAACTAGTAGAATAGATGATGACTAACCATGATGAAGTCGAACTTACAAACAAGGTAACACCCCCAAAATTATCTATAGTACCTAATCAAGCAGAACCTATGAAAAAAAGAAGACCCCCAAATATTTGTAATGCAAAAAAAAAAAGCTTCAATAATTGCATGTCTAAATTGATGAATCCTAACCATTGTGAAACATAACACCCCCAAATTAATGAATGACACCTAAATAAAATAGCATTAATGAATGAATGAAGCAGCACCTCTGAAAAACCAAACACCCCCAATTTTATCAATGGCACCTACAAATGGTATTGAATAACATTAATCAAAACGTTAACATTAACCCATGACTATAGTGGTTGTAATGAAGAACAATATAAAGCTTATGAATGGAAAATAGTAAGAGTTTAACAATTATCACATAAGTATATGACTGAATTGATGGAGCGGAACCCATGAAAAAATAACACCCACATATTTATCGATGGCACAAAAACAACATACATTTTTAAAGTCACTAAATAGATGAAGCAAAACCTAAAAAAAGATTAACCCACATTAATTTATTTGGTTTATGAAACTGAGAACTCACCCTAAGAGGATGATAATGCAGAACCTATGAGAATACGATAAGCAGAGTCAATGATAATGCAAAACCTATGAAAATACGATAAGAAGAGTCAATGATAATGCAAAACCTATGAGAATACGATAAGCAGAGTCAATGATAATGTAGAACCTATGAGAATATGATAAGCAGAGTCAATGATAATGCATAACCTATGAGAAAGAATACGATAACCAGAGTATATGATAATGCAGAACCTATGAAACAAAAATGGTAAACTATGACTGTAATATTTGCAAAATAAACCCTAGTAAAACAGAAATGGTAAACTATGACTGCAATATTTGCAAAATAAACCCTAATGAAAGAGAAATGCCAAAATATGACTGTAATATTTGCAATATAAACCCTATGGACAGAGAAATTCATCTATGGCACCGAAACAACGAACAATATTATTTCTTGCGTTAATGAAAGAAGAAAATAACCCCAGATTTTTCAATGGTGCATCCAAACAACCAACAATATTGTTATCAACATTTAAAATTAAAAAATAAACCCCATACAAGAGAGCGATGCTTGAACAAAAGATTAATTTCCAAAAAATTAGTGTGTTTATGAACACAAATTGGACAGTGTTCATAAACACGATACTTCAACCCAAAAAAACATTTTTTGCAACACCAAAAGTCGAATAAAACAAACACAAAATGTAAAGAAAACTAAAAAAACCAAATAATGGTGAGCCTTAGTGAGCAAGCTCACCTAGGTCAAATGGCTCGATGCGGGTGGACAACAGCTAAATCCCGAGCACGCCACACCATTCACACGGCTTCCCCTACAAATAGCTGTGAGGGTAACCACTAGTTTTTGAGTTGAAAAATCAATAACACGAAGGTAACAAATGTTGGTTACCCTCATGGTGGTGAGGAACCCGTTGGAGTCTTGCATCGCAGAAGTGGAGCTATTGGTAACGTTCACTAACTGGCATCTACCCATATACTAACCAAAGTCTAAGCATCGCAAGTTGTGGTTGTTGTTTCAAACTTGCAAAGGACGAACTGAGCATGTTGTGGTGTGCAAGTGAAGAAAAAATGAGAATTTGCTAGAATGAAAGGCTGTAAAGATGGCGAGAAGAGTGAGGCATTGGGAGCATTGAATGCAAGTTGGCTCAAAAAAATGTAGGGTGGCGTGGAACTAAGGAGAAGTGGTGTGCATTAAATATGATAGAGGAGTAGTATAGCAAGGGGCGGCGAGTGATAAATGCGACATAGTGGAATTTTAGGGGGGTAGAATGAGAGAAGTAGACATGGCAAGGCTATCAACTTCGAACATAGTGCCACGCAAGAAGTGGCAACCGAGGTGCCTACATATCAATCAAGGGGTCTTTTTCGGGATTTAAAATTTCGGTGGATAAATTTTGTCGTCCAACATGGCAAATTAAAAAAAAAAAATTATTTTTTATTTTTATTGTTAATTCGGTTACTATTTTTAATAGGTTTTTGCAAAAAAAAATTATTGGTGCCACGCGGACCATCGAAATTTGGGTGTGCATGTTCCAGCTCCTCTCCCCTAGCACCTATATAATATTATTAGAACAATCCATTATTATCTATATGTGCATATTACTATTGATATTTATGTCATCGTGTAAAAGGGATGTTTGTAGAATAAGATATGAAAAATTATTAATTTTCTAGTTTAATTTAAAATATTGTAAAATTAAATTGAACTACAACAAATAAAGGTTGAGGGTATACCATATAAATAAGTTAGATCAACATTTTAATATTCTTTGAATTAATTAAAAAATGATGTAATTAATAGGAAAGACAAAGTGAAGATATTAGAATATTTAATAATAGTAGGTTATATTGAATAAATGTAGCATAGCTTATATTAAAAGATGTTTGGTAGTGTGATGTTGAGTAGCATGGAAAATATAATGAAGAGACAATACAAGTGTAATTCTAGAACTCAAATATTGCAATATTAGAAATAGGTGTTGAAACCTTTCATAATTTTATTTGACTTAGTATGAATAATAACAATCATTTGATATAACTTTCTTCGTGATATGCAGTGGATTCTAAGGGTTTACTTTCATATAATCTAAACTTTAATATAGTTCAATTAAAGTTATAGATAATTACTTATAAGATGAGAGTGCTTGAGCAAAATTCTTTATTTTACTAAGAATGAAATTTTAAATGCCTAAAGGTTTGAGCAATTATAATATGTCCATATATTATCAATGTGATACCTATCATGAAGGTCATAAAATCTATGTAAACTTAGAAAATGAAAGAATAAAGAATAAAGCAAAACCAATGAATTTTAGGGGTGAAATCATTAAGTGAATACAAATGTTTTCATGGCTAAGGGATAATTTTGCAATGTAATATTTTCACACGTGACTTGAGGGGATTAAAATTTGTTCTAGAGATTCATATTTTACAAGAAGGTGAAAACTCTTTCTAGGGGTGAAATTTTGTATAGAGATGTGGGGATAGTTTATTGCTAAAATCTTTGTGCAAGAAAAGGTAAGTAATTCTTGTCGGAGAGAGTCGTTTGGGAGAATATCATTTTCACTTGTAGATTAGGAGTGGAAAAGGAAAATCTATTTGGCATATTCTCGATACCCATTTGCAAATAGAAAGATCTGGCGTGCGGATGGAGTTGTGTGTCTAAATTGTGTGCAATATGAGGATTTTCCCTTTGATATAAATGAGAATTTTCCAAGGAAAAAAGTGAACAATTTAGCAAAAAAATGTGTCCAATAATTAATGTGATAAATTAGTGAATAAAATGGTAAATCAAGATGAGCTAACAAGGGAAAGTGTATAGGTTCATTAGGAAAATCTCAAATAGTGATAATTAGGTGATAAGGTGGGGGTGGACTAGAAGCCCCACACAAAGAGAGTTGGTGAGAATTAGAAACATTATGAGAAGTTGGTGAGAATTAGAAACATTATGAGAAATTGTACCTTGTTAACATTTATTTATTTATGATAAAGTCCCACAACAATAAATACAAAAAGTCTAATTGTAAAATATACATTAACCAAAACAACATCTATACTAAAAATATTGAGTATAGGGAAAAAAATCCAAAATAATATCATCTAAATCCTCTAGGACATTATCATACATAGGGAAAACATTAATATGAAGAGAAAGAGATATAATATTCAAAAAAATATTAATGATGCTATCATGCTATAAACTATCCTTAGAAAAAAGAATCTCGTCCTTTGAAGAAAGAGAATGAAAGGATAATGGAAATAAAGATATATAATGAGATTGGGAAGGAAGGAGATGTTCCTCATCATTACTAGCTTAATAATTGCTAAATGCATCAACATAGAAGTTATCAAATGAACTAGTAAAGCTTCCAGGAGAAGAAATATCATCACTTGTGGGAAGATGAGAGAAGAAAAAAGATATCACCATCCATTGATGAGCTCAATGTGATAACATTTTTTAGATAAGAAAGGGAAGTGTTGAAAGAAATTTTATCATCACAAATATTGGGAAAGGGTATAAAAAGATGTAAGAAAGGATAAAATGTATTCTTGATAATAGATAGAAAAAGAGGCAAGAAAATGGTTAAGATGAAAAATAACCCTATATTGAAATGCTTAAAGGTTTAAGAAGAAAAATAAGGTGAATCTAAAGAACGAAATAGGAAATGTTTAGGTGAAAGCATGTCTAGTTCACCAAAATAAAATATAGTTAAATTAATTCCTTTTAAAACTTTAAAGTTTTAATTTAACTAAATTCCTCAATGAGGATAGTGACACAAAATCACTATCTACTATAGCAATAGACAAATACAATGTTTGGTCTTATCTGAGTCTATTTCTCCTACATAAATCTACATTTATTTTCCCAAGTAATATTATACTCTTTTTTTCATTTTGAATGTATAGAAACAAAAAGAAAGAACCTAGTTTAGAGATTACAAAATAAAGATTTGGGCTAGAACAACATATTAGAACAAAAATATGTAGAAAATGTAGATCTAGACAAAATTATGAAATGGACTCTATTATTACCATGCTAGATATTTATAAAATAATAATGAATGCATGAAAAATACAAAAGGGGATAATGGATGGACTAAATATTACATTATGTAAATTAAATTAAATGATATAAACTAATTGAAAGTATATTAAATCAAATAACTAAAATATAAGAGGGGTAAGAAATTTCAAACCACCAAATGAAATGCTAAACTTAGAGAAGAGATACATAAGACCACCTATATCTAGGATAGAGAAAAAGAGGGTGATTTTTGTTATCACGGAATCTAGTAGCGCTCGTTCCACGGATAACCCCCCTACGAAACTTGTCTCTTTTCCTAGGATTCGTGAAGTTCAAGTACGCATAACGAAGTGATTTCAAGCCACCTCGAAATGCATTCCTAAGTCTCGAATAGTCAATTCGATCATTCCCCCATGTTCGCCTCGCGAAGACCTTCGAAACGAGATCCTTCGCGAAGTCTCATTGTCCGTACTTAGTGAATTACGAAAAATGCAGTGGCACTGAAAAAGTGCGCTCCTGCCCTGAAGCCAAAATTGGCTAAGTACAAAAAGTGCAAGGGCGCTAAAATTTAGCACCCCTGCATGAAGTGAAATTTCTAAAAAATGCAATAGCGCTAAATTTTAGCGCCATTACACTTTTCTTCGCCACTTAGACTTTTTCTTGGCCCTGGCACGTTTCTTCATGAATTTTGCGTTTTTTCGTCAATCGTGCCACTTTTCGTGCCTAAATTTATTGCTCAACTTGAGTTAGGTTTTTAATTTTCCTTTTCACTTAAAGGTGTTTTAATTCGCCATTTTCATTATTATGATCTTTGTTCTTTTCTCCTTTCTTGCTGGGCGAAGTGCTTCTCAAACTGCAAAAAACATTTTTTTTGAAGATTTTCGCCATTCATCCTTCGGCAATCTTCGCATTTCATTCTGGTAAGTCGTTTTTGCTTTGTCTTTATTCTTCTTTCATTTTTATGTGTTCTAGTTTAAGTATATGCGTTTTTGTATGTATTATGCGTTTTTCTACGCATTCTTTTCAACGTTTTTTCCATCCTCTCCCACGCGTTTTTGTTTCTTCTTTTTCATTTCGCGTCTTCTCTTTTCGCGTCTTTTCTTTTCCATTCGCGTTTTTCTTATCCTCACGCAATGGAACCCTCACTTCTTGTTTTGAATGCACGTTTCTTTCCTCGTATTTCATTTGCCATCTCCTCTATGCGCGATGTTCTTTGAGAACTTGTATGATCTCCCCAACGTTTTTGTGTTGAAATCTCTCTTTATGCGCTTTGGTGCGAACATTGAAAAGACTTATCATTTTGAAAGAAAGTTTCTTTAATCCTTGAATGTGTATACAATGGTATTGAAACAAGTCCCAAATCGCAATTTCAAAGCTTTCCATGAAAACAAAAATTGCCAAGCATGAGCGCCTTTTCCATTCATCCTTACATCTATTTTTCCAAAACATGCTTAAAATGCTAAAGCGCTGAATTTTAGCGCTATGACATGTTGAACATGTCAAAAAAATTCTAACACTGAAAAATGTAAGGGCGCTAAAATTTAGCGCCCTTGCATCAAAAGTCAATTTTCCTGAAATGTAAGGGCGCTGAATTTTGGTGCCCTTACATTTTTTCAAGTTTTCTACACTCTTTTCGAGATGAGCTTCATTTTAGACCAGTACACTCCTGAACCTTATTTTTCCCATTTTGTGCATCGTTTTGTGTGCCTCGTCATCCGCTCAATGCTTTCCCATCCTCGTTGCTCATTTCGCGCTTTCCCATGTTTCCTAACAATTAATGTTTGTTCTGGCTAAACGGATTGCAGTCCCTTTTCAAAGATCGTCAAGTCAGAGTAATCAGAGTTCCAGTTATTTTTAATGACTGCTAGTAAGCCTCCTTCTTCGAAAGCAAAAGGCAAGATGAAGTACAAATATCAAGGTGTTTATTCGCCGACTGTAGTGCTCTCCAAGGTGGAAGAGATAAAAGACACGGAGGTTGGTCATCAGGACTTGGTTGATTTCGCAAAGCAAACAGAGACGAAGCGTCTTCCTGATTCAATGAGAGCAATCATACACAGCAACCTTCATTTGGTGGCAATGTTCCCTACAGCTGCGCACAATACCGAGTTTGTTCTTCAGGTGGTGTCTCATTACATCAGAGAAAGTAGAAGTGTGATCGATTCCTCCGGGCACGAGATTCTGAGACTCGACCCTGATTTCTTTGATATTGTTTTCAAGGTCCCTCATATGGAGAAATATATTGATATTTTTATATCAAAAGAACAGGAGATCTTTGATGTTGATCCCAATAAAGCTAAATAGTTGATAAACACTCAATGGTTAAAGAAGCCTAGATCATCTATTTCCAGATGGCCAAAAGGACTCCTGCGAAGTGACTTCAAGGATGATGTCAAAGATATGATCACATTTCTAAGCAGAGTGAAAGGCTTGCCAAAATCATCCACTTTTCACGATTGGATGTATGAATACATCAGGATCATAAGGAGACAGAAGGTGCATATTGACTGGGGCAAACAAATCAGTGATGAGATACACGAGTAGTTGATCAATGCTCCTTCTACATTGAAGTTCTACATGACTTCTTACCTGGTGTACGCGGCGGCTGTAATGAGACAATTCCCAGGTTTATCTACAAAAGGGAATCGGATGATGGTGCCTGTGTACAGATATTTCTATCAATTGGAGCTGAAGGAAAGCTTTCATCACTTCAGACGGGTCACTGATGCTTTCTTTGCGCCTTTGCTCTTCAATTTTGATCCAACTCTGGAAAGAAGAAGAGTATCTGATGAGGCTTATAAGGTGGTAAGTAAAGTTGGATGTATATTTCTTCAATTCCCAACGTTTACTTACTTAAGAGTAGGCTGCTACACTGGTTGTCCCTACATGCTACCACGTTATCCTTCGGATAAGTGGGTTCTCATGGAAACATGCAGACAGTTGTTGTCAGTGCAAAAAGAATGAAGAAGCAACCACAAGCGTGGATTCAAGTTCCCACTGACCATCAGCCAGTATACTATCCAAACTGCAGAAAAAGCTAAGTTTGTTTATGCTGAAATGCAAATCATGACCATCAAGACCTATAGGTATAGATTTGATTTCGATTACCGAGATGTCAGAAAAAAGTTGCAAAAGGGTCACCAACACAGGTACCATTTTGAGGACATTTGGGAAGATTGCAGAGATGAAGAAGCCATTCACAGAATGGACTATTGCAGATTGACTGTTCAACAAATCAGACATCTTGGTATTGCTGACCTACCAGAGGATTTTTAAGATCCAGGTGATATCATGAATGCTGTCTATGATGAGCAAGAAATTGCTAAAAGGTCGTTGCCTACAATACAATGGTCTAAGAAAGAAGTTACCAGCATGAGAGAAAGGTTGAGGCCAATCCAAGCCAATACTGCAGAATGGCTGCATAAACACGGTTATGAAATGAAAAGTTTCAGAACAGACTCAGAAGGAGAGGAATCTGAAGCAGAAGCTCGCCAACAGCAAGAACTCCGCAACAAAAATAAATCAACGGCCATTCCCACTTCTTCAAGAAGAGGTCCTAGGATCAAGTTCACTGTTGGCAAGAAAGATACTCAATCTATCCCAGAGACAGTGATCACGGAATCTAATCCATCTCGCTCTAAAGGTAAAAAGCCTATTCTAGAGGAGGTAGATTCCGATAAAGAAGAAACTTCAAGTGACCAATCCGCTGAAGATGAAGATTCAGTAGAAACAGACTCCGATGCAGAAGAGGTTTCTGAAAGCGGGCAAAAGTCTGATGAACATTCTGAAGAAGGATCTGAAGGTGATTTTGAAGGTGAACCAGAATCGGAGAGACAAGAGGGTGATCAACAGGAACCCGGGCATGATCAAGAAAGAACTACTTCTCCTCCGAGAATGTAGTTGAGGAAATTCCCAGAACATCATCGCCTGTGACTTCAAATGTTCCTCATACCCCTCCAGATTCAAGAACTCCTCCACCTCCTGTTCCCTCGTCACCTATTCCTACCACATGTATTCCTGCAGTCGAGATATCCCCTATCCCTGCAGCATCAACCCGCTTGATACTCCTTCAGTGACAAGCATCCATACGGTTGATATACTGTCAAGCCCTCCATCGTCCATTCCTAACCTGTCTTCGCCAACGTATGATATCACTTCTGAAAATGAATTCAATCATTTCATGAATGAGTCAATGCGTGATCAGCTCAATGTGTCAACTACAGGAGCAATGATGACAGACACTTCTCCGATTGTCACGATACCTATGGTAACTTCAGATGTGACAATAACTTCAGAAGTAGCAATGGCGACTGAATTGACAGTAAATCCAGAAGCTCACACTTCTTTTCTTCCTCCTTGGCTAATATCTCAAGTGTCGAAGCGTAAAAAGCAAATGATTTCTCCGAAGGAGCTCGACCTTGAAGAGATAGTCCTTCCAAAGGCCAAAGGGAAGAAAAAGGCAAAGGTATACTCAAGGCTGAATGTTGATAAGTCTGGCCACAAGTATGCTGAAATTGGCATACCACCAAATGAAGAAGGTGATGTCAATATGGAAGACTACACGGTGACAAAGGTCCAGCTTGGCAAGGTTACCAATGAAAGTGCAAAAGCCGATGCGCAAGTCACTTTGGATATCTTAGCTGGAAGGCTGGATAAAGTAGAGCAAGCTCGTAACATGTACAAACAGAGGGCAGAGCATTATGCCACTGTTATAAAGAGACTTGCAGGTTCTCCAAGTAATGCAACAACAGTGGTAAGTATTGAAGACCCAGCTGTCAAGAAAGCTGAGAAATTCGCCTCCAAAGGCAGGGTGTTGTATGATTTTGTTGAGAAGATCATTGAACACGGATCTCAGATTATAATGGCTGCGGACGAAAAAACTACCTTATTGGCCAAGCTCACCACAGAGCTTGATAAAGAAAAAAGTGTACTTTCCCAGGAGCGCAGAGACATGGAAAAATGCCTGTTGTCATGGTCAGAAATGAAACAAGTAAAGCTCAGTAAATTGGTGGAGGTTGGGGTAATTCCTGACAAAGAAAAGTTTGTTGAGGTAAGAGAATCATTGAAACACAGAATTCAAGTGGTTCAATCTCTTACAGAAGATCTTCACCAAGTACAGGAAGATGTCGATGGCCATTGCGCCATTCTTGAAAAAGGTATCAAAGAGTTGCCTGGTCAACTTCTTGAGGAAAATCGTATCTTCCTGCCGGCCACAGAAATATCCCAGATCTTCAAGGAAGCCATCATGAATTTGATTGACAGTTCAAACTTCTCAGAAGCTTCCGAACATCATTTGTGATACAAGGCTCACATTGGAAAACCTGAAAACGCATCTTGACAGGTGCAAGAAGGTTCACTCATCTGCCATGAGATCGATCACGAGAATTCACACCATTGTGGATTACACCGTTGGTCCAGATGAGAAGTTCGTGCAGGAGACTAGGAGGAAATTTGAAGACTTCCGCCCAATGCAAAGAAACATGAAGTAGCCCCCTATTCTCCAATGTTAGACATTTCCGATGCATCCCATTATGCATCTTGTAAATATTTCTCGACATTTTCGAATGTCTTTTTGTAAATTGTAATTACACCAAGATCGAAGATGTAATATTTTGAAAACAAATTACACTTTGACTTTGGTCAAAGTTAGGTGAGATCTCCTAAAATCGCTCACCTAACTTTCCTTAATGTTCTCAATCAGTTTCCCTCTTTTGCTCATCCCTCTTTCTATATAATGTGAGGAATTTTCATTGTAATTTTATCCTTTAGTGTTTTGCAACGAAGTGCTGCCCTTTTTGAAGCAAATTTGTGAAACTTTGCGTTCATGCTTTGTGAATGGAATTTGATCAATAAAGAAGAGGATTGCAAGCCAAAATTTGCATTGGATTCGATACTTTTGTGAGTTGATCTTATTTGGTGGTGATTAGCTTGAGAATCTGAAGGACTCTGAGTAGTTTATGTAAACTTTGTGTTACATTTATTATTTAGATTTGCATTTGTATTTCTATTTATCATTCGGTTGAATGATCTACAAGACTTTGTGCTTGTAATCATTCATGCTCTTGCATATTTTGGTTGAATGATCTACAAGACTTTGTGCTTGTAATTATTCATACTCTTGGATACTTTTGTCGAAGGATCTACAAGACTTTGTGCTTGTAATCGCTCGTGCTCTTTGATACTTTTGTTGGATGATCTACAAGACTTTGTTCTTGTAATCATTCATGTTGTTCAAGGAATTTCTGCGTCTAAGAAGACTTTGTGCTTCTAACGTGACAAACGGTACATCTGCACAGATCCAACATTGATAAAGCTACGGAATGACTTTGTGCCTTCGTGAGCTTTCCGTTTTTACTTTATTTGTTTATTATTAATCACTTTTGGTATCTCTACGCTTCGCTTTGATGAGATAGGGGTATTGGTATTACTGCTAGATGTTAGTTTAAGGTTATCAAGAATTGTGAACTTCCAACGGTGAAGCATTGTAAACATCTCCTCTGAAAAAAGAGAGAAGGATGAATGTAACACACCCCCCCCTCTTCGTAAGTTTCGTGTACATTTTGTAATTACTTGTTTGATTTACTATCGCTTCTGTTAGCAGTAAGAAGGGCGCCTCCCCTTTCCGAGAGGAGAGATTTACATCTCACATAGCTGTGGCTAAAGTCCAAGTTGTGTAATCTATCGAAAAGCTGATTACATAATTTTCACCCAACAATTTTGACATAAGATTGACAAAATAGTCAAACTATCATATTAGTATTTTGACATATTTGGGTAGTCATAGAAAAATAGAGTTGCTTATATGTGTCTTTTATCCTATATGCATCTAGAACTAAGAGCAACATTGTATAAATAAATACAAAAATAATATTATGTATGTCTACAACTATTTTACTAGTTATGAAGAGAGGACAAGGAAATGACTCGCCAAGTGTTTCCAAGAAAAAAGAAACAATGATAAAAGATACCATAACAAGTGTGATAATACTAAACTAGGAATGAAATATTGTTACCTCCAAAGAAGAAGAAAAGAGCACAATGGAAATATCTCAAATAGGAGAGGAAACAAATAAGAGGAGGATTTTCTTATGATTTTCTTATAGCCATAGAGAAAAATACAATGTTAATAAACAAAAATATAGAATTTGATTGTGCTAGAAAAACCTTGCAATCAAAGATTATTAGAAATCCATAAAATGGAAGCAATTAACTTCCAAGACTAATAGGAGTATATATACTAGCATGCATGCATAGTGAGCCAAAGAGATCAATGCAACATCTAGATCATAGAGAGAGATAAAATCTATAACCAAAGAGGAGGATTCAAATATTGATTCTTTTAGACAATAGACTTCAAAAAATTAATGAGACAGGAGAATGTTTTGATTCTAAAATAAAGGGTTGTTAGCTAAGAGAGAAGGTCTTGCCATAGGGTTCAATACTCACATAGATGAATAGGGATATGATTTAGATTTTATAATAGTCAAGACAAACCATAATTACAAATACAGTTATAGATTAATGCTAGCATCTAACATCAAAAGCTAATATTATGTCAAAAAGTTACAAAAAATGAAAATATACGAGTAAAAGTCTAAAATTGTTTCACACTTTTCTATAAAAAACGGTTAACAAAAATATAATTTTTCAACTTGGATAGCCTAAAAGTGACATTCATGTTTTGAATTTTAAATGATATGAACTAATTAAATGTAAAACTCTAAATGTAGTTTATGTTTATATTTTTTAAACAAAAAAAAATCAGATATAGTTTTTTATACATTTAAGAGATTATTTTAGTGGTTGAAAAAAATGAGGTCAATGGGACATCACAAAAAGTATAAAAAAATTATAATTTTTATTTAATTTTTTCCACTTAAATAATTTAAAAATCTAGTGCATGGAGAAAAAAAACAATTTTTTATAAATAATTTTTGAAGTCAAAGTTACTCAAAATATCATAGTTTTGATGGATGTCAACTATTGTCTAAAGATTTTATAATTAAATATTGAAAACCATCTTGGAGATAATTCTCTCCTCTTTTAGCACACTGTATATATATATATATATATATATGTTGGCATATGGCTTCTAGTGTTGTCATTGATGACAATTGTTGGCCTCCTACAATGATCTTAATAACTAAGCCTTTACAACCATGATTCAGAGATTGGACATCTAACCTGAATAGTCATTTCAACCATCATGAAGGTGCATTTAACTTGTCAACCCAGGGATGTGAACTTGAAATGGGTCAGCATAGTATGTGCACTAGGAACTCAAAGTAGCCATTCCATTCTACAGCTAAGGAACACACAATACTGAAAGTAAATTGCTTGAAAGGAATGAAACAAATGTTGAACATCAATCAATGACTATGCTAAGCTGAAGTGCATAACAAGAATAAAAATCTAAGCAACAAACAGGACATTGCTTTGTTTGCTTTGGCTGTAGGAACAGTCGGTGCCAGATTTCTAACTAAGTATAAAAAGCAAGTAATGCTAAACTAATGCTAAACTAAGAAGACAGATTACTCACCAAGTGGCCCCCCTTGGATAAGTATTCTCTAAAACTAATGAAAACTAAGATGCTCAAACTTAGAACTTTATTTTATTCACTGAGAATCATGAATACAAAAGAGTAATGTATTTGTATTCCTAAAAACTGGAGAGTGCAAGTACAATATCAAATCGTGCAACCTCCTAAAAGAGGAGCATTAGATCATTATTTATACTAGCATCTAAACGAGACAGTCAACTCCATGATTGGGAGGACATCATTTAGGGAAAACAAAGGAAATGGAGCGATGGCGGTTATGCATGCATGGAATCTAGTCAGACATGCAGGTCTAAACATGGAATCAACTCAGCAATAACGCACGTACATGCTCGATCATTAAAGTCCACTACAAGGCAGTTACATTCAGTTGAATGAAGAATCTTATGTCGTCAGCCTCCTTTGACTTGGAGTGATTCCTTTGTTGGATGTTATGGTGCATGCCCAGTTGGCAGTATCTTCCTCAACTTAGCATATTAAATCTACATGGAAAAGTCAATATGCATAATAATTGCTCATCTATAACCACCTTAAGGAACATTCATTAACCACATGCAAAATCAGTATAGATAATCCACATAATATGCCAAATATCATTAAATCTTGCAGAGATAGGATTAAGTCCAATGTCAATGGTTTGAGGGAAACATTATGAAAATACCAACATTTAACATTAAATTCCATGACATCTATCAACAAATAAACTATAGATTCTACCCAAAATTGGACCAAAAACTAGGCTCATCAGTCCCCCCAACCTAACATTTTCTTGGTCCTCTAGCAGGGGAAGGGTTGTTCTTCTACTTGGTCAAAGCTCTAAAATTTGCAATTGATAGTTGTCCAACATCAGTGGCTATAGTGCATGAATCAGGATACCAATAGAATCCTCCCAATCTATCAAATCCGTTCCATCTTTTCTTTTCTGCAGCAATGTCAAGCAGGTAGAATCTGAAGTTTGGCACGGGCCACATGAGCATGGGTGGCTAGAAAGTCAAGGGAAGCCAAGACCGCCCTTGAGTTCTCCCAATCTGAATATACCTATCAATCCTCTTTAGTGTTGCAACATAATTGTGGATGGAATGAAGCTCAGCTTGCTTCACCTCATTAGATAGACTATTACATCTTTGTGATAAACATCTTCTCATAGTTTCCTCCTTTGTTGTTGTCTTTACCTCATACTCACTATAAACTGCCTCAATCCAAGGCATAATCATGTTGCCATAGCTAGTTCTGAGAAGCGTTTTGTGCCATTCTTTGTAAATATCCCTTGGGTTGCTTGATTTAGCTCTAATAGGCAAAGGGATATCAGACTCCAATTGCTTATAAGCTCCATGTTGTTGTCCCCAACTAATCTCATTTTGTACCCAAGACATGAATGCCCTCAATTGGACATCCCCAACATATAAAAACGAGTTTCAATCATGGTCTTGAGTTACAAAAAAATTATGCAAATAAAATTCACACAACAAATTCTTCATTTCAGGGGAGGCAATTCTATAAGCATTGAAAAATTCCATATGGGTGTCAATAGAAGGATTCAAACCTCAAGAAATCCTTGACAGATTAAAAGAGAGATACTTCTCTTTCAGGAGCAGAGCATAGACCCTTGGAGGGGTCCTACATTCCAAAATCCATGGTGCCAAAGCTTCCATATCATCCACCCTCTGCTTAAGGGTGGAAATTTCTGCATCTTTATCTTCTATCTCCTCATCCTTCTTTTGAATTTCCTCCTTTAATTTTCATTTTTCCTTTCTCCATTCTTCCTCCCTTCTTTGTATTTCTCACCATAAATTCAAAATTGCTACATGTACTGTAAAACTAGGAGGATTATGAATGCCTACCAATCTTTTTGTCGATGGCGGCTCCTCATATGGCACTATCTGCATGGATTCAGGCTGTCCAGTTATCTCTGGCTACAGAGGTATTGTTTCTTCTTTCACCTCTTGCTCTAGGGACTCTCATTCTTTTTCTTGTTGTGGCTGCAGGAACTCCTACTCTAGTTCTGGTTGTTGTTGTAGGAAATCCTACTGCAGGACTTCTTGTTGTAGGACTTCTTGCTCATGTTGTAGGAAATCCTAATTTTCCTCAAACTCTTCTGCAATGTTAGCAAGATTGACCAGTGTTATACTTGTTGCTCTCCCAAATATATATTCTTCAACATTCTCCTACCCCATTGGAGCTTCAGGGTCCTCGTGTGATGTCTCACCAGGCTTAGGGCTTTCCTGTGGAGGTGTACCAATCATAGGCCCAGTTGGTCTTGATTTCTTGGGAGGTTTCTCATGCTTTCCTTTAGCTATAGGATGAACAGTGTCAACCTTCCTCTTTTTAGAACTTGACACCTTTCTTTCTACAGGCTATGTTTTGGCCTTTCCTTTTCTTGTTTCTACTTCTCTCTTATGTGCCCTAGTTTTCATCAAAGTTTCAAGTGGAATTTCATCATCAGAATCAGAGGAAGAATTTTCTTTTTCTGAGTGCTTTGTTCCAGAAGAACTAATTTCTATGGTTTCTTCTGCTGCAGGAAGATTCACACAAGAGGCAACACCAGAGGTTGAAGTGCCAAGAGGGGATTCATCCGTGCTCAATCTCCTATTATACCTATGAGGTTGAGGTAAAGCCCAAGGTTGCAAGTGCTTAGGTCTAATTTGATCAACATTTATAAATTCTTCCCAGGTTATTGCAGATACATCATGCAGAGACTTTTCAACTAGCAATTTAATTAAACAATGGTGGGAAATAGAATTATCCCTACCTTTTTGGGTCTTTGCCACCATGATTGAGAGAAGATTGTATAGCATGTTAGGTACATTCATCCTCCTTCCATGCCTCAAGTGATTCAAAAGCTTGAAGTGTACAAAATGAAAATTTTACTGGCGAACCTCACAGGTGATGTATTTGATAATATAAATGGATATCTACTTCCATGGTTCAGGTAGAGACATTCTCTTTGCACCCTATTTATCAATGTTCAATGGGGGGTCATTCAGCTTTATAAATTCAGCCCTGGCTGATCTGGCATCTCTGGAGGCAGGGTAATTTTCGCCATCAACTGGTAACCCTGTGACCTCTACAATTATTTCCTCAGTTGCCACAACTTCCAACCCTTTTACTATGGATTTCCCTTCATAAAATGTTTGGGCGAATTCAAGGGCAATGTTTTCATCAAAGCCATCCAATTTTAGGAAGTAATCTAACCATTCGCAGTTTCTAAATTCGGCCAGGAATTGTACATCCTACAATAAAACGTCATTCACCATGGGTTCATTTTGAATTCACCCACCTCCCATTTTTTGCAATCAAACAAATGCTCTACAACTTCTTTCCTGCAATTCTCGTCTGAAAATCAAGCTCACTTTCTTGCAAAGATTATGGTAGGAGCAATAATGGAAAGAAAAGGAGTGATAAAGGGGAATTATGATGGGAAGAAATGGCAGCTACAGTTAATGTCACTTCACACATGCAAGCCATCCTCTCACTCAAATTTCAAATCAGATCATTTTAAATTTTCTGACATAGCCTAGCATAAATTGACACATGGGCAATATATTTGCATCGTTTTCTTTCCCCTCCCCCCAACCTAAATTTGGACATGTGTCCACACATGCAAGATGGGAGTGGTGATTTGACAGGGAATGATGGAATTTTATGTAAACTTCTATACTAACATACAATGATTAAATGAAGCACTTAAAAGATGATTAAAGATAGCAATTAATGCACACATACCTGAATGTGTGGAAGATTTTCTGCAAAGATTGTGGAGAAAGTATCAATCGCCTTGTGGGAATAAATTGAGCAATTAATGAAAATGAAAATGAAGTGGAGTGAGGTGAGGTGGAATGAAGTGATGGAAGAGAGAGAAAGATGGTGATGGATGGGTGGATGGGCAGATGGGTGAAGAAATGGACTTCCACGTAAGTGAAAGTCTTTATTATGAGAGAGTACGTACCTCAATTATCCAGAAGGAGGGACACTAGGTCCATTTCCTTCGGCTGCAGGAAGCTCAGGTGTTGAATGTTGGGTGAATTGCTGCAAGAAATCTTCTTTGGAAGCTGGCTTGTGATATAATCTGAGGCGATGACCATTGAAAAGTAATTTGAACTTGATAGGTTCAATGGTAGTAAGTTGAATAGCTCCATTAGGAAAGACCTCAGAAACTTCATATTGTCCTAGCCACCTAGTCTGATATTTTCTTGCATTGTCCTGGTATCTCGAGTCATAGAGCAGGGCCCAATCTCCTAGTTGGAATTTCTTGTCCTTGATAAATTTTTCATGCCACTTAATTCTCTGAACTTGCACCACTTTTGTATGTTGCAAGGCTATTATTCTTATCTCATCCAAAGCGTTTAGCTGCATGATTCTTTCTCTTTGTGCCTCAAAAATATCCATCCCCAAATCTACTGCAGTCCATAGAGTCTTATATTCAAATTCAACTGGCATCATAGTTGTCTTTCCATATAACAACTCAAATGGGGTGAAGCCTGTAGTTGTTTTCCAGGTTGTCCTATAGGACCAAACAACTTCTGGTAATCTATTTTCCCAATCCTTTCTATGAATAGCTATTGTTTTAGTCAGAATGGCCTCAATCTCTCTGTTGGTCACCTCAACTTGGCCATTAGCCTGTGGGTGATAAGGAGTAGACTTCCTATGCCTTATGTTGTACTCATTAACTAGTGTCACAACAAGGGTTGATGTGAATTGTGCCCCTTGATTAGTCACTATTTCTCTTGGGACTCCATATCTTATAAAAAAATTCTCATAAAGAAATTTTGCAACCTTGTTATCCCTTGCATGCTTCATGGCCTTAACTTCTACCCATGTTGTCACATAATCAGTGCATACCAATATATAAGACTTGCCATTTGATGGAGGGTGAATAGGTCCCACAAAATCCAATCCCCACTTGTCAAAGGGAATGATTACTGATTACTACCTAAGGGCACAGTGGCATCTCATCGGACTTGGTTGCTCTACCCATTCTTTGGCATCTATCACATTTTTTGGTATACCTTCATGCATCCTTGTGGAGTGTTGGCCAGTAATATCCTATGTTCAAAACCTTCATTGTTGTCCTCTTGGCTACAAAGTGTCCTCCACATGTTTCATTGTGGCATGCATGCAAAATGTCATATGTCTCATCTTCTCTCACACACCTCCTCATTGCATGGTCACGTCCAAATTAAAACAAACATCTAGAATCCAAGAGAAAGGAAAATATTTTTCAATGAGTTCCCTTTTCTCTTTTGGAGGGAAGTGAGAAGGAACTCTACCTGTGACCAAGTAATTGACTATGTTAGCATACAAGGGTGTTTGTACATTGAGGGAGAATAGATGTGTTATCAATAGTTTTGCACCCTACTGAATATAATATTCAGCAAACTACTGAAACATGGAAACCTCTTTCAGATGTGGGTGATCTGCATGAAAGAGGAATCTCCAGAGCGAGTTGGTTCTCCGAATGATGAATTCTATTCTAAGTGACTCCTCAGGGAAAAGGATAGAAGGATAAACTAGACTTAAAATCTAAAACTGAAATTCTATCATCCTAAAATACTGATCAACTGTAAGAAGACCCTGATAATAACTTACTCTCATCAACTCTTTAAAATAAAAATCTCACAATCTCACAACACATGTATTCAACCAGTGATTTATGCAAAGGTTAAATTAACACAAGGCATAACCTGAACTAGCATGTAACTCCTGCAAATCACTTGACAATCGTAAGAAAAGAAAAGGATCCAACAGATTTGAATCACAAATCAAATCAAATTACTATTCCAAGTCATGAAAAGGAAATGAGAAAGGAAAACTCTGCTATTTTATTGAATGATGGAGTGGAACTTCTCAGAATTTGAGCACACATAAGTTTACAAGCTCCCTAGAATGTGTAAGGACAAGAAACTCTCATCTGAACTGCTGAGAATGGAGAGTTGAAAGACTAAGTCTATCAAAAGAACTCTCAAGAAAACCCTAATCCGAGCTCAAAAAAAAAGCTCCAGGAAAAAGGCTTTAAACAAACTCAAAAACTGCTTTAAAGCATAAAAAAGCACAATGCTTTTATGATTACACTGTCAAGCCTCTAAAAATAGGCAAATCCTGCTTTAAAAGTTCAAAAAACAGCTTATCTCTCCAAGATAAGTCTGGAATCCGACCAAGAGGAAAAGTCAATAAAAGATTTGCTAAAAATAGCAAGAAAACATAAAGCAATTTATAGAATATCGCTTTTATGATTTTGCTTTACAAGATACAGATTTTTATAATTTGTCTATTTTTGCAACTCAAAGATTGGAAATCTTTTGCAAAAGAAAAATCACCCTTATTTCTCCATTACAATAATTGATTTTCTCGAAAAATCATAAAAATATATTACATAATCTTCCTCTTATCAAAATTTCTCATTGATTTCTCATAAAACCAATTAAAATAAGAAACCCTAAAACCTGATACAAGCCCTAAATGATAAGATACATTATTGATTTTCCTCAAATCAATCAAAAAACAAAAACCTTAGGGTAATGCATCCCTATTGACCCTTACATCATTTCACATCAAACAATACTCATAATTCATATTCAAGCTCCATATTTCACTAAGGAAAGAAAAAGTCTAAAAGACTTAACCTTCGACCTAAAAAAAAGATTCGGCCCCCCTCATAAGCTTTAAACTCATATTTAAATAAAGTCACAAAGAAAACATTATGAATTTCGTCCTCCATTGGAAATTTAACATGTGATCAAACCTTCTGGATGGTGATGATATTCGAATTAGGCATGAGGAAATAGGGTCAAACCCTAATTATCATTTCATTTCACCCATGACTTTGGAAAGAAGGAAACTCTGTCTGAAAGAAAACTACCGCCATGATGGTGTCGAATTCGAGCTCATGTGCTTCAATAATCTTCTCCATGTTTTCAGATAACTAAATCTCCAGTGGGTAAGCCTTCTTTCATGGTATAATAGCTTTTCTACTTTATTATTTCGAATATCAAAAAGCCCTAAGGGTGCGGCCTGTATGAGCCTACTCTCTTATCTTCTCTTACCTTGGCTTCTCCATGCCTTTTGAGCTTGGGTTTTATTTAAAAGCTCCAAGAGAGAGCTCGTTCGCGGGTATCTCTTATGCTTCTGCGCACAAGGTAAGTTAGCTTCCATGGTTTTATTTTGCATTTCTGGCCTTGAGGCCGTGGCTATACACAGCCTCTGATATATTTCTTTGTGTTTTTTGTGTTCCATTTACTGTTGTGTGAGCTCAACCTTCATTGAGAGCTCGACTCCTGCTTTATGGACACTTGTGAAGCTCTTGGCCGCGACCTTAGTGTTCTTCCACAGATATGGACTGGTAAATTTCTATCTTAAGCACGTATCTCCTGTTTTACTCTTCAGAACTTGAAGAATCTCTCTTCTATTCATGAATTTCTGACCATTTCCATGCCACACCAGATGTGTATTATAAAAAGCACTGTTAGAAGTTTTGGGCTCGACCCTCCACAAGAAACTCTCTTCCTTGTATATTTGATAATGAATCCCTTCGTGGGTATTAAAAAAAATGAATGAGATCTACATTTCCTCCATTTCTGAGCTTGATTCATCACAGAAATTTTCACATTTTGTTGTATATTTTGCTTTTAAATTCAAGATCTCACATGGGTTATTATTGTAACCATTTCTTCTGCACTTTGAAGCTAAACCTGAAAATGGGTACCCAAAATCTTTAAAGAAAACTGCATTTTCTGTATTTTGAGAATAAACCCACATGTAACTCGAGCTAAACAAAAAACAGTGGCTTATTTTCAACTTCTGGAATATAACAATATCATGAGTATTGAGAATTTTCAAAGCCAAAAGCACGCACTGTTATTTTCTGACAGAGCTCGACCTCCCATACTTGCTTGAAATGATAATAAAACTGTACATTTACTTGCATTTATTCTCAGGATTTTGACTCAAATAGCCAGTGTTGTTCTGTATGCACTTCTTGTAACAAAAGGATGCCTTGCATATTTGTCTTTACCTTTATCCTCCTTAGCATTTTGTGTGTCTCAAAAGAAAGCAACTCATTGCATCACTTCCGTTTGCTTTAATATGCTTTCAGAAATATAAAAGAACATGATGAAACAATAAGAATCAGTGTGCTTGTCTATATTCATTGGCTCATATTACTAGGTATTCCATTTTGGCATTTTCTGTAACTCTCTTGATAATTATGACACTTGACCTCGATTCACAGAACTGTCATTGACATGTAGCTGTAGACTATCCTTAAAAAGAACATCCAATACACATTCTGAGAATACTCTACCAAGTACTTAGAATCTTGGCAGAAAAGTGTAATACCTTGAAAATGTTTCTGTATAAGTTCATTGCGAAGAGGGGAATTTTCATGCTTGTATTCTACACATATATCAGTGTCCTTTGATTTTCACTCAAGTTTAACAAAGCAACATCTATATTCTGCTTTTGAACTCTGTAGAAATTGTTATAATGAAATATTGCATCACTATGAATTACCTCTATTCCCCAATTCATATGCACAACTGATAACTTCAGAAACTTTCTGGAAAGAAACTGCTTGCTCCTTCTTGAAACCTCTGAAAAGATCACTAGATTAATACTTATAACTCCTCATGCATATTGTGTGTATAAATAGCAGTGTCCCTTTTAACCTTCTTCAACTCAAACACAGCAGCTTTCACTTTCTACATTTGAATTCTGTAGAGGTTTTACCTTTTTGCTTTTGGATTGAAACATTGCATCAGTACAAACCTCTTCTACTCACCAATTTATATGTATAACTGGTAACTCAAAATCATTCTAGAAGGAAAATACTTACTCCTCCATTATTACTCTGGAATGATCTTGTTATTACTTATTCATGATGCAATACTTACTTAATCTATCAACTGGAACCAGAAATTCATTCAATACTCAACTGCACTGTCTATGTTTGTATTCTTGAGCAACCTGGTACTCTTCATACATTTTTATATTTCACTGCACAAAACTGCTCTTTAGATCTGTCCTCTTTGATGATGAAAATTTGAACAAAACATTAAGGCATATGTATGCCTGTTCACTATCGAAAGAGAATTGATGAATTGAAACTCACATAACACATGATTACAATCAGTACAAGAAATGAAGTTATCCAACAATTCTGATGTAAATGTATTCAGTTAAATTTATTAAGTGAACTAAACCCACTGTTCACCTGTAGCCTTCAGGAAGAATCCTGATCATTATGAATGCACAGTTGGTTTCGTTACTTGATGGATTCTTTGTTTTATTCCTTTAGTTGTAATTCATTTCATACGATGAATATGATGAAGTATCCTTTAAAACTAGCCCATTTAATGAATAGGGCAGCATGCCGAGCTCTACCCTTGTGGGAGCTCGTTTTACTCCACATGTTTGGTCTTCGAATAATGTTCAGCTTCATGAATTTACCTATACCTGCACAAGGAAACAAACAACGTTAGCATAAAAATAGAACATGTTGATCATGATATTGCTATTTCTCCTTCAGCTCACTTCTTTCATACTACACTTGATAGGATTTGATTGTTTCAATGCATTGCTAATAGTATGTTGTACTATTGTAGGTGCACCACATGAGTTCCATCGTAGTCAGAGCCACTGACACCCCTCTTTTCTTCCTACAGGTCGACAAAGCTCGAGATGACGAGGTGCACCATTCAACATCAAGCGTCGATAATCAGGCAATGATGATTATGTTGTTGCTTATGTGTTTTCTTTTCTTGCATCTTCGGTAGTGCAATGTACTGTTAGAAATACGTTGTCACAGTTATATCCATGGCTTGTGTGGATCTTTGATTTCAATTTTTCTTTTCAATTGAAAAGAAAATGCATTTCATGCAATGTTGTAATTTCATTCTGATTGTGAAATCAAATGAAGCCTTGTAAAAATATGAGTTCTTTAAGAAATGAATAAAAGCATCTAAAATGTTATTTTGCTCATTTACTCAATTTTGTATTTCTTTCAAATATGCAACATCTGAATGGAATTTTGAACTCTGAAACTCTACTAAAAATGCATAACTGTTACTTGATGCAAATGTGATGCGAAACAGCATTGAAATTCAATCTGCAATTCTTCTTAATGTTAAACAACAATCAGCCAGCTCCTCTATTTGAGCTGAGGCAAAAAATATGTAACATTTTGGTGATTTCCGCTATATGCTTGCCTGCTAAGCATAGATCGGTGGCCTTTAAACAATTCATTGGGTGCAGAGTCAATTATGCCCGTTCTTGAAACTCAGAAAAAATGAACAGCAACACTCCAAACAGCAACAAGAAAACGAAACAAAACTGAAAGCAAACTAAAGGCCCTGGTGGCCAACAAAACAATGTACAGCAACGCTTAGAGAAAGAAAACTATTGAAATGAAATGTGCGAAACGCACTTATTTGCAAACTACTCTACCTAACAATGAGATACCTTATCTCAAAGGAAATGCTTGAGCTGGATCCCATTTACTGGGATAGACAGCACCTCGCCGGTCATCTTCGAAAGTTGGAATGCGTTGTGTTCCTTGCATTCCGTAATCACATAAGGCCCATCCCATATTGCATCGATCTTGGAATGACGTCTAGGTCTGCTTTTAAATTCATTCCACTTGAAAACTAGATCTCCAATAATAAAATCACGAGGCCTCACCCTCTTGTCAAAAGTATTCTTCATTTGAGCTTGATGTATTTCCAACTGTCTCAGAGCTTCTTTTCTGGTTTCTTCGAGTTCAACCAGCTATGCGAACCTCACTTCAAGAGGTTGTTCATTCAGCAACTCCAGTTCTTTAACATAACTTAATGTTGGTAATTCAATTGAAATAGGCAACTTAGCCTCTCTACCATAATTCAAAACAAAAGGTGAACAACCAGTGGCTCTTTTAGGAGTTATCCTGTCAGCCCAAAGGGCTAGCTTCAACTTTTCGTGCCACGTTCTCTGGTTATCTTCAACAGTCTTCTTGATTATCTGAATCAGATTTTTATTTGTGGATTATGCTTGACCATTACCTTGCAGATAATAATTTGATGACGTGTTCAAATATATGTTATTTCTGACAGACCAATCTGAAATCTGTAATCTAATAAAAGCTAAGCCATTATCTGAGATGATTGAATCTGGAACACCAAATCTTGATAAAAATTAAGCACTGAAGTCTCGTTTGCTTCCTTTAAAGCAACAACTTCGGTCCACTTTATAAAATAATCAGTGGCGATAAAAATCCACTTATGACCTACACTTGAAGGCGGGTTTATAGGGCCAATGAAATCCAAGCCCCACTTAGCAAAGGGTTGTTTTACCTGAATCGGATGCAGGGGCAGTGGTGCAAGCCTCTGTTTACCAGCAAATAATGCACATTTCTCACACTTTTTGACCCATGCAATAGCGTCCTTAAATAAATCTGGCCAATAATAACCAGCTCTCATAATTTTCAGAGTTGTTGTTCTTGCAGCAAAGTGACCTCCAGAAGGTCCATCATGAAACTCTGATAGCAGCTTGTCAACTTGATCAGGCTGAATGCAACGTAATAAGACACCTTAGAAATCTCTCTTGTAAAGAACACCATCAATGACTGCATAAGGGATGGCTTGTAATCTGTAGTACCTTCTTTTTGCTCTGTCCAAGCCTTCGGGGCATTCACCAGTTTGTAGATAATGTATCATCTGCTGCAACCATGTAGCAGGGGGTGCTTGAACAACACTTAAAACATCATTATTTAATATTGTTTCTGTATTTGCAGCCTCTTTTAAGCTGTCATTTTCACTTCCAACAATCTGTTCACAAAAACCTTTGCCTCTAACGAGCTTGGTTACTTTTATATCAACATCGAACTCCATCACTTTAGTGATCCAACAAGCACGCTTATCATTAATGTCCTTATTAAGCAGAAAATCCTTAACAGTTGAATGAGCTACTAATAAATGAACCTTGATGTTGGACAGCATGTGTCTAAATTTCTTCAAGCTTCTTACAATAGCAAAAACATGTTTCTCCACAAAAGAGTACTTTACCTCATAATCGTGCAAAACTTGGCTGAAAAACGTAACAAGTTGTTCTAAGCCTTCCTCGTTTTGCTGGCATAACATGGTTGAAACTGTATCCACTCCTCCAAAAGCATATAGAATGAAGTCTTTGTCAAAGTTTGGATTAATGAGAGTAGGAGCAGCTGCAAGCACCTCTTTGATCTACTTGAAGCTCCTCTTGCCTTCCTTGGTCCAACTGAATGGCATGTTTTTCTTCAGCATAGAAGTGAGAGGTTGCAGCAAAGCTGCAATATTTGGTATAAACCTCCTCACAAAATTTATTCTCCCAAGAAAGCTTTTCAAGCCTTTCTTATGAGCTGGTAATGGCAATTCAAGAATTGCAGAAACTCTTTCAAGATCAATTGAAATACCTTGCTTTGAGACAATGTGCCCCAGCAACTTGCCCTCGTGCACTGAAAATATACACTTCTTCGGATTGAGAGACACTTCGAACTCTCTGCACCTCTGAAAAATCTGTTCCAAGTGATCCAAGTGTTCATTAGCATTTCTGGAAAAAATAGTAATATCATCTAAATATACCAGAACACACTTGTTCATAGGGCCATGAAAGGCCATATCCATAGCACGCTGGAACGTTGCTCCAGCATTTGATAAGCCAAAAGGCATCTTTTTGTAGGCCATCGTGCCCCACTTGGTTGTAAACGCTGTTTTGAATTGATCCTCTTACTTAACCAGAATCTGGTTATAACCTGAGTAGCCATCTAACCAAGCAAATCTGTTAGAACTAGAAACTACCTGTAAAATTTGCTCCATAGAAGGGAGTGGGTAATGGTTTTTCAAAGACGCTCTATTCAAATCTCGAAAATCAACACAAAGTTTGATTTCTCCACTTTTTTTTTCTGACTAGCACTAAATTTGACACCCAAGAGGTGTGCTTGATAGGGAAAATAATTCCGCTTTCAACTAGTTTATTCAGTTCAGCCTTCATAAGGTGTTCCAACTTGGGATTAAGTGGTCTTTGCTTCTGCCTTACTGGTTTTGCATCGGGCTCAAGCTCGATGGTGTGCTGTGCTAAATCAGGGTTAAAACCTCTCAAATCCTTGTATTCCCAAGCAAAAACATCACTATATTTTTGACATAATAGAATGAAAGCTTGTTGCTCCTCTTGACTGCATACCTTACCCAGCTTGAGAAGCTTACCTTTGAAAATTTCAATAGTTGCATAGTGTTCCTCCTTGACAGTCAAGCTGCACTTGTCCTTCCGAACTTGATCATCTGAATTAAAGACAGATTCTAACGTCACCAAACCCTTTGGCAACTTATTTGACTTCAATTGTACAATCTGGTCCTCGTACTGTTGCTGCCATTTCTGCTGATTTCCATCTGCGAACTCAGCTTCAGCAATCAGAAAATTCACAATTTGCTCATCGCTGTCAAAAACCTGCTAGCTCACATTATTGTCAGGTACAGAAGGTCTGACCACTATCTTCACGTACTGATGTGCCTCTATTTTATGAATCTCTTTGGGAATGTCAAACTGGGCTCCTATGGCAGCGAGCCTGTCAGCATGCTTATTTTGATTCCAAGGGATCGACATGATATTAAAAGCATTAAAATCTTCCATTAAATCCCATACACGATGCTTGTATTTCTTAAGTAAATCATTTTTAGCAGCATTTAAATTTCTGACCTGATTCACAATCAATTCTGAATCACCATAAACTTGCAAGTATTTAATACCTCATTTGCGGGCCCACTCAAGGCCATGTACCAATGCTTCATACTCAGCTGTATTATTTGAACAGCTGAAAGAAAATATGCAAGCTAAATAATACTTATCTCCTTCGGGTGATATCAGCATAGCTCCACCTCCAACACCAACACTGCTCCTTGAACCATCGAAATAATGTTTCCATAACTCATTATCTTTTCCTGCAGATGGTTCATCCTCTTTGCAAAGATTAGGCATATCGCAATCAGACTCGCGAATCATATAAACTCCTAGACCTACCTCATATGTGCTCTGAAAAGGATCAAGCTCATGATCTTCGGCTGCCCATTCATCGAGACTGATGTAGTCTTCCTGGGTGCCACAGTCTGAGGTCATGGTTTGCTCCTCCTTTGCAGAGGTGGCATAGAGATTGGCGTTTATAGGGCTTGGGGAGTATGGTTCGATATGGTCTTTGGCGAGAGGTTCAGACTTTATAGTCACTTTCATACCATACCTTGTTTTAAAAAACAGATGAGACCAATCAGAAGACAAAAACCCACCCAACTTGGCTGTAAAATCCCTTGACAAAAAAATGGCAAAGTGTGGCGGTAATCAATAACATGTATATCCTGGTGAATAGCGAAACTTGGGGATGCGTGCAAGGTAAGGGCTAAATTTTTAATAATACCAGCAGTTTTAATAGCAGACCCATCTAGCTGCACTACGCCCTTCTGAGGATTAGGCTCATAAACAAGACCTAATTTGTCAGCCAAATTCTTTGGCATGACTGAACTACTGTTACCAGAGTCGACCATACAATTATGCACAATTTTATCACCTATGATTAGACTTAAGTAAAACGGAGGAGGCTTTACCTCTTTTTCCTTCTGCACACCTTTCTCCTCCAAGTCATTAGCCAACACAACCTTTGCAACTCCTTGATTTGCGTTGTTAGAAATAGACAACTCAGCTAATACATTCTGCAGCAAAATTTTATGCCCTGGAAGCTGTAGAGCGTCTAATATCGACATATTGACAGTAGTTTTCTTGAGATGCTTAATGATATTGAAGGATGAAACATTTACCTTCTGCTGGTTTTTTGTAACAGCAACTTCGTTTTGCTTCTGCACAGGCTGAGAATGTGTTTTTAGTCGCTCTTTGTTGGGTATCTCCTGCCCTCTTTGCAGAATCTGCATTTTTGGCTGTGTGGCAGCGTTAACATCTGATGAAACAGGCTGAGTACTAACTGTAGGCTGGTGATGTGCACTTCCAGCCTGTTGTCCTAGATCCATAGCTCATTTTTTAGATCTGGTATTGGCTGAAATAGGGGAATTTTGTCGATCTTGGCCATTCACGCCACAGAATTCGGAGCTTTCCCAGTTCGGCAAGGCGACTTCTACATTATCTTGTTGTTCTTGATTCTGATATGCAGTGTTTTCTGAAACAACATATATATTTTGCACCATTAAAGCTTGATTCCTCACTCCGTTGGCGCACGTCGATTGGTTGTGGGTTGGTTGCACGGGTAACACCAGTCACAATCTTGAGCAACATTGTTTTGCAGCACAAGTTCTTTTGACGTGCTGGCCGTGTTCGAATTGTATGGCTGGAATGGCCGAGGGTTAAAATTCCTTCTTTGGGCTTGATAATCACCTTGGAAAGCGGGCCTATTTTGTTGGTTTTGCTAATAAGGGGATTGATAAGGCTTATGTTCTTGGCCAACGTGCTTCTTAATAGTCACAAGGTCATTCCCGACGGTCTTTAATATGTTTTTTAGCTCTTGCATCTCCAGATTTGGGGTTGTGACAGCGATCTCTTGGGCTATATTATGGTATCCTATTGCTGGAACTGGCGGGACAGCAGCCAAGGGAGTTATAGCAGCAGGAATAGGCGGCTGTATTTCTGGAAACAAGGGCATGGGGGTCTGAGAGCTATATCTCTAGCTTGAATAAGGCAATTTTCAACATTAATAGCAATATTATAAGCATTAGGAAGCGTTAAACCACCCATAGACTGAGTCATGACAGCGATCTTGCTATTCAAAGCTTTTAAGTAAAACATAAATGCATGTGTCGGTAAGGGTTTTATTGTTGTTGGGATTTTGTCCCAAATCCTCTGAAATCTATAGTTGAAATCTGCCAAATGTTCGTGCGGCGCCCTTTGAATGGTACTCAACTATTCTATCAAAGATAAATTGTCAGATTTATCTGCACAGTGCTGGTATAGGCCATTACCTAGAGCGTCCCATGTTCCAATTGAGTTTGCAGCGAGACCTATGAACCACTGCAGTGCTTTTCCCTTGAGCGACGCAGCTAAAAGCCTTAGAGCGACATTCTCTTGAGTAATATTATGCACCGAGCATAACATGGCTACGTCACGGATGTGTTCGACTGCTGTAGTATAATCTTCTCCGGTAAAATATGGTAGTCCTTGAAGGGCTGCAACTGGAATATCATCATGTTGAGCAAGATTTAATGGACTGCCTCCATTAAAGGGCGCAAATGGATGCTGCCTCGGTGGTGCTGCCATTGGTGATACTTGTGAGATTGGTACTGGTACACCAGGTGACAGAACTAGAGCACCAAGAACGGGAGGTGTTGACTTTGATCTTGCAGGGGCTTCAAAAAGCCTTCTTGTTGTCCTGCCTCTTCTTCGTGATGGGGACAACTCCTGATACTTGAAAGGTTTTGAACTTGATCTTGTTTGAATATTTCTCATGCGCGGGTTGTACTAGCATGCAGAAAATAGAACCGGAGTCACCAAGTATATTGATAGCCTCTAGAAGGCTGGAAAAAATCTGTTGCATACACCAAATAGTAAACTGAAAAATTAAATATTCTCTGAAAGTTATTTCTGATTGTCCCACCGGGTGTGCCAAAAAATGTTATCAATAGTTTTGCACCCTACTGAATATAATATTCAGCAAACTACTGAAACATGGAAACCTCTTTCAGATGTGGGTGATATGCATGAAAGAGGAATCTCCAGAGCGAGCTGGTTCTCCGAATGATGAATTCTATTCTAAGTGACTCTTCAGGGAAAAGGATAGAAGGATAAATTGGACTTAAAATCTAAAACTAAAATTCTATCATCCTAAAATACTGATCAACTGTAAGAAGACCCTGATAATAACTTACTCATCAACTCTTTAAAATAAAAATCTCACAATCTCACAACACATGTATTCAACCAGTGATTTATGCAAAGGTTAAATTAACACAAGGCATAACCTGAACTAGCATGTAACTCTTGCAAATCACTTGACAATCGTAAGAAAAGAAAAGGATTCAACATATTTGAATCACAAATCAAATCAAATTACTATTCCAAGTCATGAAAAGGAAATGAGAAAGCAAAACTCTGCTATTTTATTGAATGATGGAGTGGAACTTCTCAGAATCTGAGCACACATAAGTTTACAAGCTCTCCAGAATGTGTAAGGACAAGAAACTCTCATCTGAACTGCTGAGAATGGAGAGTTGAAAGACTAAGACTATCAAAAGAACTCTCAAGCAAACCCTAATCCGAGCTCAAAAAAAAAGCTCCAGGAAAAAGGCTTTAAACAAACTCAAAAACTGCTTTAAAGTAGAAAAAAGCACAATGCTTTTATGATTACACTGTCAAGCCTCTAAAAATAGGCAAATCCTGCTTTAAAAGTTCAAAAAACACCTTATCTCTCCAAGATAAGTCTGGAATCCAACCAAGAGGAAAAGTCAATAAAAGATCTGCTAAAAATAGCAAGAAAACATAAAGCAATTTATAGAATATCGCTTTTATGATTATGCTTTACAAGATGCAGATTTTTATAATTTGTCTATTTTTGCAACTCAAAGATTGGAAATCTTTTGCAAAAGAAAAATCACCCTTATTTCTCCATTACAATAATTGATTTTCTCGAAAAATCATAAAAATATATTACATAATCTTCCTCTTATCAAAATTTCTCATTGATTTCTCATAAAACCAATTAAAATAAGAAACCCTAAAACCTGATACAAGCCCTAAATGATAAGATACATTATTGATTTTCCTCAAATCAATCAAAAAATAAAAACCTTAGGGTAAGGCATCCCTATTGACCCTTACATCATTTCACATCAAACAATACTCATAATTCATATTCAAGCTCCATATTTCACTAAGGAAAGAAAAAGTCTAAAAGACTTAACCTTCGACCTAAAAAAAAGATTCGGCCCCTCTCATAAGCTTTAAACTCATATTTAAATAAAGTCACAAAGAAAAAATTATGAATTTCGGCCTCCATTGGAAATTCAACATGTGACCGAACCTTCTAGATGGTGATGATATTCGAATTAGGCATGAGGAAATAGGGTCAAACCCTAATTATCATTTCATTTCACCCGTGACTTTGGAAAGAAGGAAACTCTGTCTGAAAGAAAACTGCCGCCATGATGGTGCCGAATTCGAGCTCGTGTGCTTCAGTAATCTTCTCCATGTTTTCAGATAACTAAATCTCCAGTGGGTAAGCCTCCTTTCATGGTATAATAGCTTTTCTACTTTATTATTTTGAATATCAAAAAGCCCTAAGGGTGCGGCCTGTATGAGCCTACTCTCTGATCTTCTCTTACCTTGGCTTCTCCATGCCTTCTGAGCTTGGGTTTTATTTAAAAGCTCCAAGAGAGAGCTCGTTCACGGGTATGTCTTATGCTTCTGCACACAAGGTAAGTTAGCTTCCATGGTTTTATTTTGCATTTCTGGCCTTGAGGTCGCGGCTATACACAGCCTCTGATATATTTCTTTGCATTTTTTGTGTTCCATTTACTGTTGTGTGAGCTCAACCTTCATTGAGAGCTCGACTCTTGCTTTATGGACACTTGTGAAGCTCTTGGCCGTGGCCTTAGTGTTCTTCCACATATATGGGCTAGTAAATTTCTATCTTAAGCACGTATCTCCTGTTTTACTCTTCAGAACTTGAAAAATTTCTCTTCTATTCACGAATTTCTGACCATTTCCATGCCGCACAAGATCTGTATTATAAAAAGCACTGTTAGAAGTTTTGGGCTCGACCCACAACAAGAAACTCTCTTCCTTGTATATTTGATAATGAATACCTTCGTGGGTATTAAAAAAATGAATGAGATCTGCATTTCCACCATTTTTGAGCTCGATTCATCACAGAAATTTTCACATTTTGTTGTATATTTTTCTTTTAAATTCAAGATCTCACATGGGTTATTACTGTAACCATTTCTTCTACACTTTGAAGCTAATCCTGAAAATGGATACCCGAAATCTTTAAAGAAAACTGCATTTTCTGTATTTTGAGAATAAACCCACATGTAACTCGAGCTAAACAAAAAACAGTGGCTTATTTTCAACTTCTGGAATATAACAATATCATGAGTATTGAGAATTTTCAAAGCCAAAAGCACGCACTGTTATTTTCTGATAGAGCTCGACCTCCCATACTTGCTTGAAATGATAATAAAACTGTACATTTACTTGCATTTATTCTCAAGATTTTGACTCAAATATCCAGTGTTGTTCTTTATGCACTTCTTGTAACAAAAGGATGCCTTGCATATTTGTCTTTACCTTTATCCTCCTTAGCATTCTGTGTGTCTCAAAAGAAAGCAACTCATTGCATCACTTCTGTTTGCTTTAATATGCTTTCAGAAATATAAAAGAACATGATGAAACAATAAGAATCAGTGTGCTTGTCTATATTCATTGGCTCATATTACTAGGTATTCCGTTTTGGCATTTTCTGTAACTCTCTTGATAATTATGACACTTGACCTCGATTCACAGAACTGTCATTGACATGTAGCTGTAGAATATCCTTAAAAAGAACATCCAATACACATTCTGAGAATACTCTACCAAGTACTTAGAATCTTGGCAGAAAAGTGTAATACCTTGAAAATGTTTTTGTATAAGTTCATTGCGAAGAGGGGAATTTTCATGCTTGTATTCTGCACATATATCAGTGTCCTTTAATTTTCACTCAAGTTTAACAAAGAAACATCTATCTTCTGCTTTTGAACTCTGTAGAAATTGTTATAATGAAATATTGCATCACTATGAATTACCTCTATTCCCCAATTCATATGCACAACTGATAACTTCATAAACTTTCTGGAAAGAAACTGCTTGCTCCTTCTTGAAACCTCTGAAAAGATCACTAGATTAATACTTATAACTCCTCATGCATATTGTGTGTATAAATAGCAGTGTCCCTTTTAACCTCCTTCAACTCAAACACAGCAGCTTTCACTTTCTACATTTGAATTCTGTAGAGGTTTTACCTTTTTGCTTTTGGATTGAAACATTGCATCAGTACAAACCTCTTCTACTCACCGGTTTATATGTATAACTGGTAACTCAGAATCATTCTAGAAATAAAATACTTACTCCTCCATTATTACTCTAGAATGATCTTCTTGTTATTACTTATTCATGATGTAGTACTTACTTAATCTATCAACTGGAACCAGAAATTCATTCAATACTCAACTGCACTGTCTGTGTTTGTATTCTTGAGCAACCTGGTACTCTTCATGCATTTTTATATTTCACTGCACAAAACTGCTCTTTAGATCTGTCCTCTTTGATGATGAAAATTATAACAAAACATTAAGGTATATGTATGCCTATTCACTATCGAAAGAGAATTGATGAATTGAAATTCACATAACACATGATTATAATCAGCACAAGAAATGAAGTTATCCAACAATTCTGATGTAAATGTATTCAGTTAAATTTATTAGGTGAACTAAACCCACTGTTCACCTGTAGCCTTCAGAAAGAATCCTAATCGTTATGAATGCACAATTGGTTTCATTACTTGATGGATTCTCTGTTTTATTCCTTCAACTATATTTCATTTCATACGATGAATATGATGAAGTATCGTTTAAAACCAGCCCATTTAATGAATAGGGCATCATGCCGAGCTCTACCCTTGTGGGAGCCCATTTTACTCCACATGCTTGGTCTTCGAATAATGTTCAGCTTCATGACTTTACCTATACCTGCACAAGGAAACAAACAACGTTAGCATAAAAATAGAACCTATTGATCATGATATTGCTATTTCTCCTTCAACTCACTTCTTTCATACTACACTTGATAAGATTTGATTGTTTCAATGCATTGCTAATAGTATGTTGTACTATTGTAGGTGCACCACATGAGTTACATCATAGTCAGAGCCACTGACACCCCTCTTTTCTTCCTACAGGTCGACGAAGCTCGAGATGACGAGGTGCACCATTCAACATCAAGCGTCGATAATCAGGCAATGATGATTATGTTGTTGCTTATGTGTTTTCTTTTCTTGCATCTTCGGTAATGCAATGTACTGTTAGAAATACGTTGTCACAGTTATATCCACGGCTTGTGTGGATCTTTGATTTCAATTTTGCTTTTCAATTGAAAAGAAAACGCATTTCATGCAATGTTGTAATTTCATTCTGATTGTGAAATCAAATGAAGCCTTGTAAAAATATGAGTTCTTTATGAAATGAATAAAAGCATCTAAAATGCTATTTTGCTCATGTACTCAATTTTGTATTTCTTTTAAATCTGCAACATCTGAATGGCATTCTGAACTCTAAAACTCTACTAAAAATGCATAACTGTTACTTGATGCAAATGTGATGCGAAACAACATTGAAATTCAATCTGCAATTCTTCTTAATAATAAACAACAATCAGCCAGCTCCTCTATTTGAGCTGAGGCGAAAAATATGTAACAAGATGCTCATTAGGGAAAGAGTCATATATGGGCTGATTATCTTCAGATGTAGTTAGCCTTGAAGGAAATTTTGCAACAACATTGGCCTTCCCTAGCTTATCCACATGGTTATATCAAACTCTTGCATCAACAATAACTATCTTGCCAATCTACCTATGATCAAAGGTTTATTCATGAGATATCTAATGGTTGTATGATCAATGTGCACAAAGATTTGGTAGCTTGTTATGTAATGTCTAAATTTGTTCAGTGCATAGATTATTTCCATCATTTCTTTTTCTGTCACTATATAATTGAATTCAGCTCCTTGTAAATTATTGCTGACACAATAAATGGAATTTTCAACAACTCCCTCTTTCTGTCCTAAGACTGCTCCTATGGTATAATCTAATGCATCAGTATGTATTTGGAAAGGAAGCTCCCAATTAGGCCCTTTGAGTATAGGAGCATGAGTCAAAGTTTCCTTCAAGTCATAAAATGCCTTATCACAGGCTTTAGTCCACTGAAATTCAACATCTTTAGTGAGAAGAGTGTACAATGGTGCTACTACCTTTCTGAAATCCTTGATGAAATGCCTATAATATCCTGCATGACCCAAAAAACTCCTAGCATCTTTATGTTTTGCAAGTGTGGGAAAAATTTTGATTACCTCAATCTTTGCAGGATCTACTTGAATTCCCTTATCCAAGATGTAGTGACCAAGAACTACACCTTCCTGCATCATCATGAAGCACTTTTCACTATTTAAGGATAAGTTTTGGTCTTCACATCTTTGCAGGACCCTTCTGAGATTTTCCATTGCTTGATTAAAATCAACACCATAAGTGGTAAATTCATCCATATAAATTTCCATGCAATCATGAGAAATGTCTGAGAAGATGCTAATGACTTCCCTCTTAAACGTTGCAGGTGCGTTGCATAAGCCAAATGGGAGCACTTAATAGGCATAGGTCCCCCATGGATAGGTAAATGTAGTCTTCTCCTGGTCCTCTGGTGCTATTTGGATTTGGTTGTAGCTGTTGAATCCATCTAGAAAAGAAAAGTATTGTTTTCCTACAAGTGTGTTCAAAACTTGATCAATGAAGGGTAAAGGAAAGTGGTCCTTCTTGGTGGTAGCATTAAGTTCCCTATAATCAACACAAACTTTCCATTTCCCTCCCTTCTTGGGCACAATCACTAATGGAGACACCCACTGACTATGTGAAATGGGGTAGATAAATCCTGCATCTAGTAATTTCTATAGTTCTCCTTTCACAATCTCTCTCAGTGCAGGGTTAATTCTTCTTTGTGGTTATCTTACTGGGGTGCAATCATCTCTGATGCAAATTCTATGTGTACAAAGTTTAGGATCCAATCCCTTCATATCATGGTAATCTCATGCAAATGCATGCTGATGGGACCCTAATAGGTTTTTCAATAACAATTGTTGTTCTTCATTCAATTTACTATTAACATTCAAATATATTCCTTCTGACACCTGTACTTGTGCAGTTAACTCTATCATGGTTGCTTCATTAACACTTGGTACCTGTAGTCAATTAGATTGCACCCGAACACTTGAATAGTTAAATTCAGCAATCTGTTGAAACATGGAATGATTCTCATGCCTGTGGGTTGCCTAATTTTGAGAATCAATCTCCAGAGAGGGCTAGTTCCCTGATGAAAACCTCCTAAAAACTAACTGACATGGTTGGGAAAGAGATAGAAAGCTTGCTTGAATTGAAATTCTAAAGCTACGAGAGGTGATTGCACCTAAATGATAATGACTTGCAATTATGACTCACAATAAACTTCTCAAAACTCTAATCTGCACAACCAGATTCAATAATTTAATCACTTGAATGATTTAAACAGAGGCTTTGATCTAATGCAATATTGAGGGAAAACGAGGTTTTCACGACAAAATTTATTAACCAATTAATAAGCACAATGCATAACCAGTGAACTTAAACTAAATTGCATACAGATATGTGAAAAAGATAGAAAAAATAAGAGGTTTCAGAACTGAAACACAGTAATTCTTCGATCAAATTCTTCACAAAAACGATGCTCAAAATCTAGAAGGAAAAATCTAAAGAACTGAAACTCAAAGGAATCTTCTGCAATTACACACTTTGAACCTGTAAAAAAAACTGCTATATTAATCTGAAAGCTGAGTTACAAGATAGTCTTCTTTGCTGAAGGCAAAGGTAGAAAACAAGAACTAGCTTGAAAAACAGTTAAGTTTTTCAATATATACAAAAAACCTTTCCAAAAAGCATGCAAAAAGAACTGAAAGTCCAACTCCAAGAAAGGGTGATAATTCCAAAGCCAAATCCGAGCAGAAGAAAATATCTCTAAAAAGGAGGCCCAAAACCATGCAAAAATATGTCCAATCAAGCTCAAACTCACTGCCAAGTCATAACTGATACATGCACTATTCCAACTGAACTGCAACTCCCTGAAAAAGTGGGCTAAAGCACGCAAATTTCACCTCATTTGTATCAATCCGCCCATGCACATCCTTCTCATTAAGTCTTCAGTCGAAACTGATGTAGAACTAAAGTGAACTGAGATTTGGCTTTATATAATATCTTACTTGCATTTGAAAAAGATGAATTAATTAAATGATTTATAATATATCATTTAATTAATTCATTTACATTAAAATATGCAAATAAAATAGTATACTTAAAGCTAAAGGTGAGCTTACTTCAATATAAGTAAAATAAGCATTTTAATTGCCAATCACCGTTGATCATCATGCATATACATGACAATAATTAAATTTTCCATTGTTGATAAGGTTAACCACCTTATTACTCCACTCCATGCTCATGAAATATAAGGAAAAACACATTTTAACCTTACAAAATAATTGGCCGACCATACCACTCTATAAGTCAATTAAAATGGGTCAACCACATAATTGCTAAGAATCTTGGAGGAAGAATAAAACAAAATGATTATTAAAAGTTATCAATAATAATGTCAAAAGGAATTAGGGCGGATGAATAAGGCAACACCGAACCCTAAAAACATATCATTCTCACATGAAGAAACTTCTGGAAGGAAAACGGCCGCCACTGCTCAAACCCTAGCCACGAACTTGCTTTTCTAGTATTTTTGCCATTGATTAACTTCGAATCTGGTCATTTTTGGGCAGAACCTGCAATATATAACGTTTTTTCTCAAAAACGTGGAGAGAATGGGGCGCGATTTACTGTTCTAAATGATGTTCTTTCATTTTTCTGAGCTTTTCCTGCAAATCTAGGCACGAATCTTCATTTGCTTGGCCGTTTTTAGAGAATGACGTTTTAGAAAAACGTTGGAAGGCACATGAGGCACGATTTTCTTGATCTGAGTGATGCATTTTCGTTTTTTGTGTATTGCTGCGAATTTTGGACGAATTTGCTTCTTTTCTTGGCCGCCATGATCATTCTTTAGCTTCAAACTTGCTGGAGACTCTTCTAAATTCAAAAAAATGAAGATCTTAACAGGTATTGAGATCTAAATTCTTTTTTTTTTTGCTTTTATGCGAATTTCTAAAAGTCTGGTTATTTCTTGAAGCCGCCATTGAATATCTGGAAGTATTTTATGGAAACAAAGAATAAGCTTGCTTAAAAAGAACTCGAATCTGTCTTTCTTCATTTTTCTGCAATAACTTCACTTTGCAAGCTCGAACTTGACATCTTTTGAAGTATTTTCTTTTAAAAAAAAGAATAAACTTGCTCTTTTCTTTTGGATCTGCAAAATATAACATTTTGAACTCATAATAGATGAAAAACTTCAATTTTTCTGTGTATTACAGCCACGTTTTTTCAAATCTGGGCATTTTTCTCACAACAGAAATCTGGTTTCTGTTTTAAATCTGCAAAAACTTCACTTTCAAGCTGCGCCATGAACATCTTCTTGAGATCTTTGCAAAAATATTTCATTTTGAAGCTACAACAGATAAAATATTTCATTTTTCTGTAGATGTAAATCTGGGTATTTTACAAATTTCATAGAGATCTGATTTTTGTTCATAAACAGCAAGCTTTTATCTGATTTGTTAACCCCTTCAGTTGTTCTACTGAGTGTGATTCTTTCTCATTGTATTTAAATTTCATGGGCTACATTTTCTGATTTAATGGCATGATGGATTCAAAAATCTGAAGTTTTTATCCATGAAAACAAAAATCTATTTTGTGCCTTTGTGACTTTCTTGGATATGCATACCTTGTGAGCTTAAGATGTCATGCTTTCACTCTGTTGTCTTGACAAAAGAAGCTTTCAAATGATTAACATTGATGTCCACCATACTGTTGTGCATAAACTGGAAACACTTTTCACTGTTTCTTTGCCTCCTCTTTTGCTTTGATCTGTTACTGTGTCTCCATAGCCATTGGCTGTTTGACATTTTGTTTCCTGATTGATATGCCGAGCTCTACCCTTGTGGGAGCCCGTTTTACTCCACATATCTGATGAAATGAACTCAAACATGATAAACCTGTTCCTACACACTGAAACAAACATGTTAGCAAAATAAAAGAAGCTGAAAGCTTCCATTGAATTATGTCTTTCCTCTCGATCTTTTGCAATTATCTGATGAATGCTTGGTTTAATGCAAATTACATTCTTGTTTGTAGCATAGGCGTAAGGCAGGAAGTAATTCACCATTGCTTAGAGTATAACTCTAATACCATTTCCTTAATGATTTTGTAGGTACACGGAGTGTTGAAGCGAGGCTGCAATTGCTTGGAGGCACGACGGCTAAAGATACCAACGAAAGTGATTCATCATTACAGGCAATGATGAATTGCTTCTCTCCTTTACGCTTATGCTATTTTTAGTTGTGTAGCTTGTGCATTCAAATTTTGTATTCATCTCTTGATTGTCAGAAACAAACTCAGTTACTCTCGCGGCTTGTGCGAGATTCAGCATTTCACAAAATGAATAAAAGCATCACTATGCAAATTTTCCTCAATTTTCTATTTTAAACGTTTGCACAATAAACTATGACTCATATGTAAGATGCTCTCAATGATGATCAATGAACACTTAATCAGCAAAACATGAAAATTCTCTGTACCTATAAATGATGAATTTCATCCAGCTCTACCTGTTTGAGCTCGGAGTGAAAAATAGGTAACAACTTGGCGACCTCTGCGGAGTGTTTGCCTGCTAAACACAGTAGACCAGTATGTAGCATATTCATTGGGTATGGAGTCCTTCTCTGCTCTTCAAACTTTTGAAAATTGTAACTCAGCTCAAACAAAAAAAAAACTGAAAGAAACTACTGAAATTCTGTTTATGACAGAATTTGAAAACCAGGTGCAGCAACTGCACTTATTGAAAACCAGACAAAGCTGAAATGAAATGTGCCAGCAGGCACTTATTGAAAGCATAACAAAAAAACTCTACCCTACCCTACACTAACCAACAGTGTAAGTGCTCAGACATGACCATTTACTGGTTGTGAGAAATAGCTGCCCTTCCTTAACAACAGAGGATACTTCAAATCTGTAAGATTAATCAAAAAGAAGTATAGACATTTGATTAACTGCTGCTCCTTCTGTTCAAAAACTGTTGTCAGCATAGTTTGGATCATCATAAAAAAACATACCTTCCTTATTTGACTGACCACCAAAGACGTTATTTTGAGGCATATAGCTAAGATTAACTTGCTGCTCCGTAGTGGCAATCACATGCTTTGGCAGAACCATGACTTGTGGTAATTCTGTAGACCCCTCCTTGGACAAATATCTGATCGAACACCCTTTAGAGAGCATAAAACTTGGCCTCTTATTGTTGTTTTCATGCTTATCAATTGCTGGTACTCCATATTGCTGACTAGACTGCTCCACTGTATGCAGTGTAAGATTTTTCTCCTTCCTTCTTGTTGCCTCAATTTCAATATGATCTGAAAGAGACGTTGATTCACATAAATGAAATGAAGGAATGTGTGGCTCTTTGATCTGAACAGGCTGATTGCATGCTGCTGGCTCATACGGTATTAAACTGTCATCAATGTTAGAGCAAAAGACATCTATTATGCCTGAAAACATATTCTCATCCAATTCATGATCTTGAATTGGATTCAGATGAGTCTCATCACTCTGCTGCTCAAAGGTAGACATTGATGTTTGTAAACATATGATGTCCTCATTTTCATCGACAAATTGAGGAAGTTCATCAAATAAATCAGAATAATTCTGAGATTCACTTTCAATTTTCTCTACATAAACATGCTCGGTTTGCTCTTGTTTATCATCTAAGCTTGAAACAAAGGATTCAAGGTCATTCTAGAACAGGGCGTCTTCATCATCTTCATTACTTGGTGGCATGAGAGGGCTTACCTTAGATTCAAGATCATCCTTTTGAAACACAAGTTTTAATCTGCTTGCTTGTTCAATCTGGGAAACATCATGAAGATTATTCTCATTACCCTCCAAAACAGAAATGCACTCTTGCTGTCTCAAATGGATTGAGGTCTCAATCTCATCTCGAACCAGCAACACATCATGCTCTGGAATATCTTCTGAGTGTTTCAAATTAATTGGTAAGTTAGGCTCCTGTGTGTTATTTTCAGCTTGCTCAATGAAACCAGGTAGTTGGTCAAACAAATAAACTAACCGCTCCTCCTCATATGGTGCCTTTTCCAATGAAGCTGAGGCATCCTCTCTCTGCAAGTGAAGATCTTTAACTGGTAATTTATGTACTCTGTTTTCAGCCACGCTATAAACAGCATTAGAATTTTTTTCAAATGAGTCAAAATCCAAGGGATTCAGCACTAAGCGTGAACCAATACCCTCTTTGCATGTAATATGGTGATTTTGAGCTGGGGACACAGCACAAGCAGCAACAACTTCTTGCTCTTTATGTTCATTCTTTTGCTGCTCTAATCGATAAACTTCCAAAGCTAAATGCAATGGGTTTACGTTTCTAACCTTCTCCATGAGGAATAAGGTGTCCTTATCAATGGGTTGCTCTGTAACCACACTAGGTTGTACTAGATTAGCTTTCTCCACTTGCGAAGGATGAATGGTTGTAAAATTTGGAATTTCATACCTTGAAAGTTCTTCCTCTTGAAACTGATCTGGAAAGTAAGAAGCTGTTTGGATATCATGCTTTTGAGGAAGCAAAGACTTGATCTGATCTTCCTTTGCAGCTAACTCCCTCTTGAGATTTTCTTCAAACTGTCTCCTTTGTATCTCCAATTCCTGCTCATGAAGGTAGGCCTGATACTCTAATTCCTGTTGTTGTGTATCAAGCTCCTGCTGCCTCTTAAACTCTTCTATTTGCTTTGCGATGTCTGACAGTATGTCTTTCATGTTATTCATGTTACTTTTCATATAATCAACCTCTTGAAGCTGAGTCTAGACGTGCAAATGTTGATCTGAAGGCTGAGCATGGGTGGGTGGGAGGTAAGCATGTTTAGCATGCTAATAGGATGTTGCATGGTTGTTTGGGATAAAACTAGCAGCTTGACTCGCCTGATATGGCTGATAGGGATGTGGATTGGCATGAATTTCATCAAACGGAAGTGGGTATACATGTTGATTATGAAAATATGTCATTTCTACTCATATAAATGCTAGAAATTAGAATATTAAGCTTGTAGTTGAAACATACCAGCACTTCGTCTGCTGAAACCAGTGAATTGTGCTCGGAGTCGCCAGGTATAAATTTGTACCTCTGAAAGGTGAAAATATGCTGCTGTATATACCAGAATAGCAGCTTGTATCTTTGAATTTCTTCTCTGAAGTGAACTTCAAAGTCCCACCGGGCGTGCCAAAAACTGTTGTCAATCAGATTGCACCCATACGCTTGAATAGTTAAATTCAGCAATCTGTTGAAACATGGAATGATTCTCATGCCTGTTGGTTGCCTAATTTTGAGAATCAATCTCTAGAGAGGGCTGGTTCCCTGATGAAAACCTCCTAAAAACTAATTGACTTGGTTGGGAAAGAGATAGAAAGCTTGCTTGAATTGAAATTCTAAAGCTACGAGAGGTGATTGCACCTAAATGATAATGACTTGCAATTATGACTCACAATAAACTTCTCAAAACTCTAATCTGCACAACCAGATTCAATAATTTAATCACTTGAATGATTTAAACATAGGCTTTGATCTAATGCAATATTGAGGGAAAATGAGGTTTTCACGACAAAATTTATTAACCAATTAATAAGCACAATGCATAACCAGTGAACTTAAACTAAATTGCATACAGATATGTGAAAAAGATAGAAAAAATCAGAGGTTTCAGAACTGAAACACAGTAATTCTTCGATTGAATTCTTCACAAAAATGATGCTTGAAATCTTGAAGGCAAACTCTAAAGAACTGAAACTCAAAGGAATCTTCTGCAATTACACACTTTGAACCTATAAAAAACATTGCTATATTAATCTAAAAGCTGAGTTACAAGATAGTCTTCTTTGCTGAAGGCAAAGGTAGAAAACAAGAACTAGCTTGAAAAACAGTTAAGTTTTTCAATATATACAGAAAACCTTTCCAAAAGGCATGCAAAAAGAACTGAAAGTCCAACTCCAAGAAAGGGTGATAATTCCAAAGCCAAATCCGAGCAAAAGAAAATATCTCTGAAAAGGAGGCCCAAAACCATGCAAAAATAAGTCCAATCAAGCTCAAACTCACTGCCAAGTCATAACTGATACATGCACTATTCCAACTGAACTGCAACTCCCTGAAAAAGTGGGCTAAAGCACGCAAATTTCACCTTGTTTGTATCAATCCGCCCATGCACATCCTTCTCATTAAGTCTTCAGTCGAAACTGATGTAGAACTAAAGTGAACTGAGATTTGGCTTTATATAATATCTTACTTGCATTTGAAAAAGATGAATTAATTAAATGATTTATAATATATCATTTAATTAATTCATTTACATTAAAATATGCAAATAAAATATTATACTTAAAGCTAAAGGTGAGCTTACTTCAATATAAGTAAAATAAGCATTTTAATTGCCAATCACCGTTGATCATCATGCATATACTTGACAATAATTAAATTTTCCATTGTTGATAAGGTTAACCACCTTATTACTCCACTCCATGCTCATGAAATATAAGGAAAAACACATTTTAACCTTACAAAATAACTGGCCGACCATACCACTTGATAAGTCAATTAAAATGGTTCGACCACATCATTGCTAAGAATCTTGGAGGAAGAATAAAACAAAATGATTATTAAAAGTCATCAATAATAATGTCAAAAGGAATTAGGGCGGATGAATAAGGCAACACCGAACCCTAAAAACATATCATTCTCACATGAAGAAACTTCTGGAAGGAAAACGGCCGCCACTGCTCAAACCCTAGCCACGAACTTACTTTTCTGGTATTTCTTCCATTGATGAACTTTGAATCTGGTTGTTTTTGGGCCGAACCTGCAATATATAACATTTTTTCTCAAAAACGTGGAGAGAATGGGGTGCAATTTACTGTTCTAAATGATGTTCTTTCATTTTTCTGAGCTTTTCCTGCAAATCTGGGCACGAATCTTCATTTGCTTGGTTGTTTTTAGAGAATGACGTTTTTAGAAAAATGTTGGAAGGCACATGAGGCACGATTTTCCTGATCTGAGTGATGCATTTTCGTTTTTCTATGTATTGCTGCGAATTTTGGACGAATTTGCTTCTTTTCCTGGCCACCATGATCATTCTTTAGCTTCAAACTTGCTGGAGACTCTTCTAAATTCAAAAAAATGAAGATCTTAACAGGTATTGAGATCTAAATTCATTTTTTTTGCTTTTATGCGAATTTCTGAAAGTCTGGTTATTTCTTGAAGCCACCATTGAATATCTGGAAGTATTTTCTAGAAACAAAGAATAAGCTTGCTTAAAAAGAACTCGAATCTGTGTCTTTCTTCATTTTTCTACAATAACTTCACTTTGCAAGCTCGAACTTGACATCTTTTGAAGTATTTTCTTTTAAAAAAAAGAATAAACTTGCTCTTTTCTTTTGGATCTGCAAAATGTAACATTTTGAACTCATAATAGATGAAAAACTTCAATTTTTCTGTGTATTACAGCCACGTTTTTTCAAATCTGGGCATTTTTCTCACAACAGAAATCTGATTTCTATTTTAAATCTGCAAAAACTTCACTTTCAAGCTGCGCCATGAACATCTTCTTGAGATCTTTGCAAAAATATTTCATTTTGAAGCTACAACAGATAAAATATTTCATTTTTCTGTAGATGTAAATCTGGGTATTTTATAAATTTCATAGAGATCTAATTTTTGTTCATAAACAGCAAGCTTTTATCTAATTTGTTAACCCCTTCAGTTGTTCTACTGAGTGTGATTCTTTCTCACTGTATTTAAATTTCATGGGCTGCATTTTCTGATTTAATGGCATGATGGATTCAAAAATCTGAAGCTTTTATCCATGAAAACAAAAATCTATTTTGTTCCTTTGTGACTTTCATGGATATGCATACCTTGTGGGCTTAAGATGTCATGATGTCACTATGTTGTCTTGACAAAAGAAGCTTTCAAATGATTAACATTGTTGTCCACCATACTGCTGTGCGTAAACTGGAAACACTTTTCAATGTTTCTTTGCCTCCTCTTTTGCTTTGATCTGTTACTGTGTCTCCATAGCCATTGGCTATTTGACATTTTGTTTCCTGACTGATATGCCGAGCTCTACCCTTGTGGGAGCCTGTTTTACTCCACATATCTGATGAAATGAACTCAAACATGATAAACCTGTTCCTGCACACTGAAACAAACATGTTAGCAAAATAAAAGAAGCTGAAAGCTTCCATTGAATTATGTCTTTCCTCTCGATCTTTTGCAATTATCTGATGAATGCTTGGTTTAATGCAAATTACATTCCTGTCTGTAGCATAGGCGTAAGGCAGAAAGTAATTCACCATTGCTTAGAGTATAACTCTAATACCATTTCCTTAATGATTTTGCAGGTACACGGAGCGATGAAGCGAGGCTGCAACTGCTTGGAGGCACGACGACTAAAGATACCAACGAAAGCGATTCATCATTACAGGCAATGATGAATTGCTTCTCTCCTTTACGCTTATGTTATTTTCAGCTGTGTAGCTTGTGCATTCAAATTTTGTATTCATCTCTTGATTGTCAGAAACAAACTCAGTTACTCTCGCGGCTTGTGCGAGATTCAGCATCTCACAAAATGAATAAAAGCATCACTATGCAAATTTTCCTCAATTTTATGTTTTAAACGTTTGCACAATAAACTATGACTCATATGTAAGATGCTCTCAATGATGATCAATGAACACTTAATCATAAAAACATGAAAATTCTCTGTACCTATAAATGATGAATTTCATCCAGCTCTACCTATTTGAGCTCGGAGTGAAAAATAGGTAACAATACCTTTAGTTCATATGGCAGCAATGTATGGGACATACCTGTTACTACAGGAAGTCTGTCTGTAGGAATGGTGGCTGCAAGAAGAGTGGTTGCAAGAAGTCTGTCTATAGGAACAGTAGTTGCAGGAAGAGCGTCTACAAGAACAATGGCTGTAGGAAGAGCATCTGCAGGAACAGTGGTTCCAAGAAGAGCAGGTAGAAGTGTCTTGATTGGAGTATAAAAATAAGAAGATGATGCTTCATCCACTTCACAATGGTTCTGAATGATGTTAGCGAATACTTCATCCTCATCTTGGAGTTGCATGAAAGAGCTTCTACCTAGCATCATAAGCTGCACCACAGAGTTAACTTCGTCGTCCTCTTCACCAACATGGGGCCATACAGGATTATCTTCATCATGAGATGATTGAGCAGGCAGATAGAGAACAAAAGTTTTAGTGCTCCTCCCATATGAAATGGTCATGTCACCTAACTGACATCCAATGTACGCATTTGTAGTTGCTAACCATGGTCTTCCAAGAATAATGGGATACCCGCCTAGTGTGGCTTTAGGTGAAAGAATCATAAAGTCTGTTGGGTACTCCCAGGAGTTCAGAACTACCACAAGATCCTCCACTACACCATCAGGCTTAACATTAGAGCTATCAACAAGTTGCATGACAGTAGGAGTGGACCTCATGCTTGTGATATGTAGTTGTTGTAGGATGTCTTTGGTCATTACATTTATTGCTGCCCCTAAATCAATCAGAGCATCCTTTACTTGGACCCCGTTTATAACAACTGCTACCACAAGACTATCTTGGTTATTATACTTGGGAATAGTCACTTTTCCCAACATGATGTTAGCTAGTTGTCCCACCACATGAACAGTAGTTGGATCCTTCTTTTTCCTACTTGGCTTCTTAAGACATGCCTCCTTGATTGCGTTGTTGTAGATTGGAACATCCTTTATGGCCTGAAATAGAGGTATCTAGACACATATATGCTTCAGCTGATCCAAGATATCAAAAGTTGTATCCTTCTTTTCTTCCTTCTTCTTGGCAACTTCCAATCTCTGAGGAAATGTTGGTTTTTGTTCAGTTTGCTTGACTTGGACTGGTTCAGGATTTTTAGGTACACTAGGTTGAATGGGATCATTCAGAGGTTTCACTTCCTCTTCCACAGAGAGCTCAGTGATAATGGGCTTGGAAAGGGTCGATAGAGTAGTACCTGAATGCAAGTGGATATCACTTACACTCACAACATATGCAAGGAATTGATTTGAATCAGTAGAGTATGTAGGGTGTCATTGTGGTTTATTATTTGGATTGGGTGTGGGTTGGGCTGGTAGTTGAGTAGGTTTAGGTGCATTTTAACTAGAATTAGTAGGTGGAGGCATTATAGCACGCTGTTGGGGCTGAGAAGGTGGCTGCATGTAACTAGTTTTTTCAGTAGGTCATTGCTACCCTCCTCTCCATTGATTCATTTGCTACCAATTTCCTAGAGGTGGCTGCCCATGTCCTTGAAATTGTTGTCAATTCCCTTGAGGTTGCTTCCATTGGGGTGGAGAACTCTGATGACTGGTCCAAGCATTTGGAGGGTTACTCCAAGGATGCGGTGGATATCCTCCATAACTGGGTGGATGTCGGGGCTTCCATTGGTTACCAGAGGAATAGGAATTGAAATATGGCCCAACATAGGGTAGTGGATCCAGTGGCATACCTTGTCTTGGAGCCCAAGGCTTCCTTTGTGCAACATAGTAGACTTGGTCTTCTTCAATCTGGATTGGCTTGAACTCAGGTGGAACCCGCTTGCTTTCAATATTAGCTACCATATTACATCTGCAATCCTTCTTTTGTCTACAATAGGGGCAATACTCTATCAACATTTTCTCTACCTCCTCTTGCTTCTTCTTGGCCTGAAGTATATCTAGCTAAGTAGCTAGATTATTTATAATGTCTTGCTTGAAGTCTGCCAACAAATGAGTAATCTCCATTCTTGAGACTCCACTGGTAGTTGGCTTATCCATGGAAGATTGGTAAGCTCTCCCTTTCTTTGAAGCTACCCTAGAGTAGTTCTGGCATATTTTCTTGATATCTTCCCAAGGAACTTGGGAAATATCTCCTCCCATGAGGTCCAAGGCATCAGTGCAACTATCATTGATTCCTCTTAGGAAAAACAACTTTTGTGAGTCTTCATTAGTGTATGGTGTCGAGATTTTTGTAGGAAAAACAAAAACCTTGCAATTTAGTCTTCCAGGCTCTCATCTTCCTTTTGTTGCATCCTGAAAATGTCACCTCCTCTCATGTCACTGCCTCTACAATATTCCTTGTATTTCGCAAGGAACTTTGTCTTCATGTCTTCCCAAGTTTCCACAGTATCTCTATCTAGGCTCATGAGCCATCTTAATGCAGCCTCTTTCAAAGTGGTAGGAAATAGCTTAAGCCTATGAGCATCATTAGTATAATCATAACTCCTACAGAGTATGTCAAACTCAAATAAAAAGGTATCAAGATCTTCTATGACAAGTCCATAAAACTTTGAGAGTGCTGAGGCAGGAATGTTCTTGATGTTGTTAGCTTCATTCTGATGGGAAATAGGGAAAGGAAAAGTTAGTTGGTTAGGTCTATTCCTATTTGCATCGCCCATGCCTTCTCAATGTGGTTCCAAAGCAAAGGGGTTCTCAAGCTGATTTTTATCTTCAGAGGAGACTCCAGAACTAGTTAGATCAAGATATGCATCAGCAAAGGGGTGTGAATCTTCTTCTTCTTCTTCTGGTAGATTCTGATACTCAACTAGCTGGAATGGATTAGGATTGTTAGGAAGGAATCTCCCATAAGCATCCCTTCTCCTTCCTCTATGCATGCGGTATCACTCACTATCAGTCAACTCACACAAAGAATTAGTAAAGAATAAAGGGAGGTCATTGCTTCCTAAATGAGGATATACTAAGAACAACTTCCAAAAACACTATAGTAAGAAAAACTACCAATGACTCCAAAAGACTCCCTAGTTTGACACCATCCCTGGCAATGACACCAAAAATGTTGGCCTCCTACAATGATCTTAATAACTAAGCCTTTACAGCCATGATTCAGAGATTGGACATCTAACCTGAATAGCCATTTCAACCATCATGAAGGTGCATTTAACTTGCCAACCCAAGGAAATGGGTCAGCACAGTATGTGCACTAAGAACTCAAAGTAGCCATTCCATTCTATAGCTAAGGAACACACAATACTGAAATTAAATTACTTGAAAAGGAATGAAACAAATGTTGAACATCAATCGGTGACTATGCTAAGCTGAAATGCATAACAGGAATAAAAATATGAGCAACAAACAGGACACTACTCTGTCTGCTTTGGTTGTAGGAACAATCACAGAATGAAATTCTAATGGTTGTAGGAACAGTTGGTGCCAGATTTCTAACTAAGGACTAAACAACAAGTAATACTAAACTAATGCTAAACTAAGAAGATGAATTACTCACCAAGTGGGCCCCCTTGGATAAGTATCCCTTAAAACTAATGAAAACTCATATGCTCAAACTCATAACTTTATTTTATTCACTGTGAGTCATGAGTACAAAAGAGTAATGTATTTGTATTATTGAAAATTGGAGAGTGCAAGTACAATATCAAATCGTGCAACCTCCTGAAGAAGGAGCATCAGATCATTATTTATACTAACAGCTAAACGAGGCAGTCAACTCCACAACTGGGTGGACGCCATTTAGGGAAAACAAAGGAAATGGAGCAATGGCTATTACGCGTGCATAGAATCTAGTTAGACATGCATTTCCAAACACAGATTCAGCTCAATAGTAATGCTCGTGCATGCTCAATCATTAAAGTCCACTACAAGGTGGTTATGTTTAGTTGCATGAAGAATCTTCTACCGTTGGCCTCCTTTGACTTGGAGCAATTCATTTGCTGGATGTTATGGTGCATGCCCAACTAGCGATGTCTTCCTCAACTTAGCATATTAAATCTGCATGGAAAAGTTAGTACGCATAATAACTGCACACCTATAACCACCTTAAGGAACATTTATTAACCACATGCAAAATTAGTATAGATAATCCACATGATATGCCAAATGTCATTAAAGCTTGCAGAGATAGGATTAAGTCCAATGTCAATGCTCTGAGGGAAACATTATGAAAATACCAACATTTAACATCAAATTCCATGACATCTATCAGCAAATAAACTATAGATTCTACCCAAAATTGGACCAAAAACTAGGCTCATTAGCAACCTAAGTCATTATTCCGATCTGTAGATCAGGATTTGTTCATACCGGCAGGCAGTGTAAAGAATAGAGTTTTACCATAAGTGAAAGTGAAGAACAAGGTATCTGATTAGTATGTCGATCTGTATGCTTCATCGGATTATCATTTTAAATTGTGGATCTTGGGGAAAGTTGTTAAGTATCTATTTTATCTTATTGTTAAGTTTTGTGATGTTGCATCAATCAGTGGTTAAGTTAGGAGAGCCGGCAGAATGATTTTTTGTTTATTAGCTCATGGTGGCCGACTCAGTGAATATGGCTTGTCGCAAATGTATAAGGAGTAATTGTTTAATTATTTCTATGTTCGATCATTTTGATTTGGGGCCACAACATAGCTTTAGCCGACCTTGATGGGTACACATCAAATATTTAATGCGGATTGAGCCGACTATTGGGAAATATTTTAATTGTGTTGAAGCTGACATATAGCCATTGAATTCTTGCTAACAGATATATAGAAGAGATCGATTAATTCATTTTGAAGTGTGAGTTGGCGCATATTCGAAATGTGTGAATAGCAGAAGGGTTGTTGAGTGACTTGGCACAGTTTCACTTGTGCAAAAGAGGATTTTTGTGAAGCGAATTAAGGTAGAGCAGAGCAAAGTGTGGAATCAGATAGAAGGTCCAAATTTGATCTATGAGCCTCACCGAAACTAAAACTAGGCATTTGTAGATGCTACTTTCTTAGTTCAACTTTTTTGTTGTAATCCAAATATATTATAAGGAAATGAGTCTTCCTTATTTTGAGCAGTGAGCTCTAGGCAGTGTGCTTGAATGCATGTGCATTCCCCTTTGTTGACTTCTCAGTTGTCTTTGGTTGTCCTTGATGACAAAATTGATTGGTTGGTTGGTTGACATACTTTCAGTTCTATTCACACATGGCAGTTGAGAAATATCATAGTACTTTGGCATTGGTATCTTGACACATAGTTCAGTTGATTTTGGCATACTATTGTTTGGTTGGCACATTGATCTTGGATTATGGCATATACAGTTTTGGCACATTGTTTCAGTCTTTGGCATTCAGTATCTTGTTCATGAATAGAATTATGATGCAGATTTACTTTCAGTTCTATATTGTTGTGGTACTGAACTTGTTGACTCCATATTAAGATTGTCTTGCATATACAGGTGTTGAGTTATGGCATTGGCTTTCAGGTGATATCATTTATATGGTTGATCATTATATTGTTTTGATGAGACATACAGGTGATGACAGATGAGAAATACAGGTGATGACATTTTAGTAAAGGTATATTTGTGTTTTAGATTTCATGACTACATCTTTATGCTCAATCAGTTTATCAAACTACATTTATATGCACACAACATTCATGCATTTCTTGGTGCTTACATGATAAGGTGAAATTTATTGTTTAAATAGCACACATTATATTGTGCTCGAGCTTCACTTTCATATCATTTTCTTTTGGTATAAAGTGCATAGGCATTCATGTGCAGAAGTCTTTGGTATTGTTTGGTATCTAAGATAATCTTTCAAAGGTCTTGGTATTCATGTTTATAATCAGTTCACATGGCTTTGACTTGGCATTGTTAGTAATCGGGTTCTTCAAAGTAACATTCTATGATTTAAAAATGGACACTTGCATTTTGTTGGTTTACATGGAATTATCTTGGTTTCACTTTGGTGTTAAATTATACACAAGGGGACATGTTTTATTTTCCCTTGATAGTTATCAGGCCTCTATTGTTTCAAATGGCAAGTGTTTATTTTAAAAGAAAATCAAATGTTATCGGGCTTACCATATGACATATAGTTCATATTAATTTTATGGGTATCGGCCTTTGTTAAAGACTAAAGTCATACAGTTTATGACTGTCGACTTTTTCATTGATTTAAGTCTTGTTCAAAATACCATCAAGATTATTGTTTTTCACGCATTTTATTTGGAAACATGTTTTATTAGCATTTAAAAATGATGTGTAAGAGACACAGGATCATTGTGGGTTGACTTGGCAACGCAATGTTTATTGGTGGACTTCAAAATACATTATGATGTTGGTTTTTTGACTTCAAAGCAAATAATTATGCATTTTGTTGAATGATTGTTTAACGCTGAGAGAAACCCTAGCCACCTAGAGCCGACATGGAAGAAAGTTTTCTAGGTAGAACAACAGTCTAGAAGAGCTCAAAGTTGGGTATTTTATGTCATTAGATTTCCACAATCCATAAGAATCAGAGCAGCTATTTCTGGATTAGATTGTGTGAGCTTTTTTTGGATCAACATTTCGGATCACACCCGTGATCCATCATCAGGATAGAGAGTTCAAGGAGATGAAATAGCTGCCCTGATTGGGTATTTTATTCCTGGTTCTTTACATTCGTTAACAGGTATTATTGAAATGCATTCGTTAACAGGTATTATTAACTACTCATATTTGAAATGCATTGTTTCCTAATCAGGATTTGCAAGTTCTTTTGAAATCCTAATGGCATTTGATGTATGCCTTATGGGGTTGTTTAGAAACCCTAACTGCATTTGTTGATTTGAGGATTAGTTTTGAGAAAGTTGGTTGATTAACAAACAGAGTTTCATTGTTCAGAAATGATTAATCGAAGACTCTTCAGTTATTCCTTTTGGAATCCATTTTAACTATTTTTTTTATTGTATAAATATATGGTTGCAAGCCATTTCTCAATAGAGAGAATTTTTATGGCTGAGGACGAGAGTTGAAGTAACAATAGGGCTTGCAAACTTGTAAGGGTATTTTATTGAAACATCTTTATAGTGCAAAAATAGGGGTTTTGAGAGAACATTATTCTCTCTGGTTCTATACAGAGATTATTTTTTATTGCAGAATATTTTTGCAATCAAGTATTGGCATTCACAGTACATATTTTGTCATGGGCTATAATGCAGACTATCTTATTGTATACTATTAAGATGTTGTGATTGCAGAAGATAATTGCAATTACAAGACCTTGATAGTTTACATTGTTTATTGAGAAACATTGAAAGAGGGGTTGGTGCTCCTTGAGATTAGTGTCTCTAAATGAGGGGTTGGTGCTCCTTGAGTGGGTGCTCAGAGATCAACCTATAAGGCATTGTAAGCAGTGGTTTTTGAAGTTAAGCCTGTAAGGCAGTTTTGGAGTGGTTTTTCTTCCCTGAAAGGGTTTTCCACTCGGAAAAATTTTGTGTTCTCTTCTTGTGTGGTTTGTGCTTATCTTGTTTAAGTTCTCGTTCTGTCATTTGTCAAATTTAGTTTGTCAATGCTCTGATTCTTAAAATATTCAAGTTGGTCATTTAAATCAAGTTGTGAAAAGCTGATGCAATAGACATATGCATTTTATGTTCAATATTTAAATGGTTCAAAGTCTGTTAATTGAAATATGCAAATTGTGAATGTTCATAAATTGTCAAAACAAAGTTGCATATAGTTCATTCAAATCTGCCATTGTATTAAAAGTCTAAAATTAAAATTTGTGCATTCAAGTTTTAAAATTACTTCACTCTGATTCACCCCCCCTCTTAGAGTGAATCCACTTCCAACACCCTTTTTCTTCATACATTTAACAAAGTATAAATTGTGGATTAACCTCCACCATGGTTTTTCCCCTAACAAGGTTTCCACGTAAAAATCTTGGTGTTATGGTGTTTTGATTGTTTCCTTCTTGTGCTTGCATCTTTAATTCTATTGAAATGTTGTAAATGGTTTAAGATCTAAATTGAAATTTAAATATTGTTGAACACTGATTCACCCTCCCCCTCTTAGTGTTCCTTGAGTCCTACAATTGGTATCAAAGCAAGGTTCCTCTGAAGAAGTTTGATAGCTTGAGGTGGATATTGGAATGCAATGGACTTTGGTGGTCTTCAAGAACGGCTTTTGGTGGCACTTGATGATCTTGATTAGTCTAAAGCAGAAGTCTTGGAATTAAAAGCAAAACTTGAAGATGCTAAAAAATTCATTCAATCATTGACGGATAAAATCAATGAGTCAAGAGAAAAGAGGAAGGAACTATGTAATCAGCTGAAGCAAAAAGAAAGTAAAAGCTTGGAAGATGTTCACCTGAATTAGACCTTAGAAGAAATAACTGGAGAATTTGAAAATATTGCTAGAGAAAATGTTGCTCTAAAGCTTGAGATGGAATCTATGGTGATGAGGAAAACTAAGGAGATTTAAGAATGAAGGATGAATGAGGAGAATCTAGCCCAGTCCTTAAAAGAAAGATCTAAAGAATGCAGCAGAGTTAATAGTGGATTCATTTAGTTGGAGATTGAACTGCAACAATCCAGAAATAATGAACAAGAACTTGAAAGACAAATAGTTATTCTTAGAGATGAACTCACTACTGTAAATGAATACAAGGAGAAGTTTAAGATCATTTATGCTAAGCTTGGTGAATTGACTAAAGGACAGAAGGATGCAAATGACAAGTGAGGTCTTGGATATGAGAAGGGAGAAAGTTCCAAATCTGAACATAAGGATTCCAGACAAAGAAATCAGATGAACAAAGATAGAAAGTATCTGGTAAGACAAACCAATGCTCAAAATTTTAATGGTCACTGCTTTGCTTGTAATAAATTTTCTCATATGGCTTCTCAGTGTAGAAGTAAAATAAATTCAAGTAGTCCATCATTTCTCAGTCAGTGTTTCAGTTGCAACAAGTTTGGTCATAAATCAATTGAATGCAGAAGTATGTTTGTCAATGTAAGGAATGTTAAATGCTACACTTGTGGAAGATTTAGGCATGTTGCTAATCAATGCAGATCAAGATGAAATCAATAGAATGAGTGGTCTAGACAAATAAATCCTGTGTGTTACAACTACAATATATTTGGTCACATTGAAAGATTCTGTAGGAACAAAACTATTGATAGAAGAGGTCCAATATACAAAGGCAGAATTTCACAAAAAGATGATAAAGGAAAAGGGAAAATGACTGTGGAAGAGATAAGAGATCAGATGAAGAAAACATGGGTAAGGAAGAATGAATCTGATGAAGGAAATAAGCCCGCACTAGAAGCAGTTTCTGTTAATTCCTCTGGCAATTGATCTTAAGCCATTGGCCTAGGGAGAGTTTCTCAAGAAAATTCTTTGTCCCCCTATCGGTAGTTAGCACTAGAATACAAGAAATTGTGAGTAGTTGTGCTAATACATTACAAATGTATCGATGATCGCTTGTGCAAAAGTTTGTGAAGTAGAAGGTCCACAAATGAATTCTTCTTTTGTTGTCTAAGAAAACAGAGTATCCGGAACACCTAGGGAAAAATATTTAATGTGATAAAGAGGTTAGGTGTGTGAGTTATAAAAGGGTATTTGGAACCCTCATTTGTCACCTTGCATTGAAAAAGAACAAAAGGAGAGCCTCTGCAATAGAATTTTGAAGGAGTAAAGTCAATTCAGTGGTGAATTCATCAAGTATTTTAGTTGCTTGTAGAATTCTTACTTAATTTGGTGTTCAGTAGAAACTTGTTCAGTAAAGCAAGGAAAATGAAGCAAGTCAAAGGAATGGTGAATTTAGATGAATACAATAGTGAAAAGTTTAGGGATGTGAGAAATACGTTGCCGGCCAATGAATTGAAATGGCTTGAAGGTGTGAAACACAAAAGTTTGGACATTTGGATTAATTTCCCTATTTTGATAGTGCAGAAGTCATTAGGTTTATCCTAAACAGATTGAATCATGACATTCTAACTTTGGATAAACCCTATCCCATTTTGAAAGAGGTGATTAAGAATCTAAATGGATTATGCAATGTTGGGGATATATTGAAAAAGAAGTTGATTTGGAACAAGGAAGTTGAAACCCTAACCAAAGTACTTGAAGATCAGAGGGATTTGATAATTTTGACGATCAAAGATCTGATAACAAGGTACATTGTGCATGGAATCTCATACAAAATGTTTTTTTAGAAACAGGGAAGGTGCAACTTCAGCAAGTGCAGTTTACATCTCTCATAAAATGATAATGGAGGATCATGATTTTGACCTGTGTGGATTGCTAAAAGATCAATTGATGGAAAATGTTCAACTAACAAAGGAGGCATTTTACCCCTTTAGGTTTGGTACCTTGGTCATATGTCTTGTGATGTAATTTATGAATTGCTTGCCACAGATCAATAATGTTGTATGGAAAGAGAATGAACTGGTTTGTAAACAGATTTTTGAACATTCTAATACTTTGGAAAACTGTAAGCATGAGTATGCAAATTTCTTTAAAGAATTGCTTGGGAAATTTGGAGCAATTAGCATTGCCATTCTGGTAAGAGCACTTGAAGTGGATCCTCTTTCGGTGAGATGGAGAGGAAGAAGAAAAGAGCTCAAGAGATTGTTGATTACACTCTTCCGGCACACAAAACTCCAAAAATTGAAGGAAAAGGTAAAGATCTAGTGATTGTGGACATACCAAATGAATCTAATGAGTACACTCCAAGGGAAGAACCAGAATCAATTGAACCAGATGTAGTTATAGCAGAAGAAAGCGAAGAAGGTGTTTTATCCAAAGTAAAGATACTGCAACTTGTTCAGGAGAAAGATGGGATGCAAAAAATTGTTGGCGTATAGTTTGATAGACGCTCATATGAGCAAGACCTGATCGAGAGCATACTAAGTACTTATTTTGTGCACAATAACATTGGTTTGGAGAGTTTGCAAAATGTGTTTCCTGAGGAGATGATTGAGTGCATTAAGGAAGTAATGGTCTCTGAGTCCGAGGACATAAAAGAGGGAGAAATAATTCTACATTTGAAGGAGCAGTTTAGGCTATCTCTTACTAAACTAAAAAGGAAAATGAATGTGTTGAGACAATGCATAAATATAGCCAATAACATCTACAACTATTGTCTTTGTTGGCCTCATGTAGTTGGGAAATACAAAGATAAGCTTGAGCAAACTGAATTTGAGCTGAACAAGATTGGTTAGGATTATAACATGTTTTAGGATCAGGATGGCACAGTCAAGAAAAGGATTCAAGAATTGCATTCTAAGCATACAAAAGTTCTTTTCACCAGAAACAACCTTGTGGACACCTTTTGGAAAGTGAAGGATTTAACCAAATGCATATTGGAGCAGTTGATTGAGGTTCTGAGGAAAGGAGAGAAATTAGAAGAGTAAATCACAATTCTAGAATCTCTCATCTGGATTATCAACCAGACATCTGAAAACAACAACTTGATCTTAATCATTGGGATTTCAGTAGAAGCTTGGAGAAAATTTCTTCCGGAAATGAAAGATAAGTACAAGATAATTTTCTAACTCGAGTAGCAGGTGTATTTCTTCAAATTTTGATCTAATTTTGATTTAGCAAAGGGGGAGATCCAAAACATATTTGTCATTGATGTCAAAGGGGGAGAGAGAGCAGTGAAAAATACTTTATCATTCTAAGAGGGAGTTGTGTTTTGAAATTTTTTAATTTTGAACTTTGGCAGAGTAATCATATTGGTTCCGACACTTAGTCATTTTTCACTAAGTGTTGCCATCAATGTCAAAGGGGGATATTGTTGGCATATGGATTCTAGTATTTTCATTGATGTCAACCTAAGTCATTATTCTGGTCTATAGATTAGGATTTGTTCATACCAGCAGGCAGTGTAAAGAACAGAGTTTTACCAAAAGTGAAAATGAAGAATAGGGTATCCAGTTAGTATGTCGATCTGTATGCTTCACCGGATTATCATTTTAAGTTGTGGATCTCAGGGAAAGTTGTTAAGTATCTATTTTATCTTAATGTTAATTTTTGTGATGTTGCATCAATCGATGGTTAAGTTAGGAGATCCGACAGAATGATTTTTTGTTTATTAGCTCATGGTGGCCGACTCAGTGAATATGGCTTGTCGTGGATGTATAAGGAGTAATTGTTTAATTATTTCTATGTTCAAGCATTTTGATTTGGGGCAACAACATAGAATTAGCCGACCTTGATGGGTACACATCAAATATTTAATGTGGATTGAGCCGACTATTGGGAAATATTTTTATTGTGTCGAAGCTGACATATAGCGATTGAATTCTTGCTAACGGATATATATAAGAGATCGATTAATTCATTTTGAAGTGCGAGTTGGTGCATGTTCGAGATGTGCGAATAGCAGAAGGGTTTTTGAGTGACTTGGCATAGTTTCACTTGTGCAAAAGAGGATTTTTGTGAAGCGAATTAAGGCAGAGTAGAGCGAAGTGTAGAATTAGACAGAAGGTCCAAAATCTAATCTATGAGCCTCATCGGAACTGAAATTAGGCATTTTTAGATGCTACTTTCTTAGTTCAACTTTTTTGTTGTAATCCAAATATATTGTAAGGTAGTGAACCTTCCCAATTTTGAGTAGTGAGCTCTAGTGCCTAAATGCATGTGCATTTCCCTTTTCCTTCATAATTTTAACAGAGTATAAATTATGGATTAACCTCCACCGTGATTTTTCCCCTAACAGGGTTTCCATGTAAAAATATTGGTGTTATGGTATTTTGATTGTTTCCTTCTTGTGCTTGCATCTTTACTTTTGTTGAAATATTGTAAATGGTTTAAGATCTAAATTGAAATTTAAATATTGTTGAACACTGATTCACCCCCCCCCCTCTCAGTATTCCTTGAGTCCAACAATATATATATATATATATATGCTTGATTATAATAACCTACTTGCAATAAATTCAAAAGGATCATAATAAAATTAATAAAAATATTAAAAAAGTACTTCTAGATTCTAGACTTCAAGCTCTAAAAAATTGTATTTTTAGATTTTAATCAAATTACCTTTGTTTGAAAAAATTTAGAGTTGAAGTTGATGTTTTGTTGAATTTATCATAAAAGAAGGGTTAGGCTGCCACATAGACAATTTCAAGTGAAAAGATTTTGGATGAAATATTTTCATCCAAAATGGTGAACTTAGTTTGAATTTTAAAATCTTTTTTTTTCAATCTAGTAGTTTTGAGTGAAAGGATTTTTCTCAAGAATCTTTGTGCCATGTAGGTGCCAAGTAGTTTCAGGTGAGACTGTTTCACCTAAAACCACTTTGTTGGCTGCAATTGTGACAGTTCTAAAATTTTAACCATAATAAAAAAAAGGCTAGGATTATTAGCTCAATGTATCTTAAAATATATACTAAAGAAAAAGATGCTAAAATAGGTGCAATTTGTAATGCTAATTTATAGGATATATACAAATTTTAAAATTATAATTCAACTCGGTATCAAAATTTAAAGAGGTGTTCAAGATCATAATATTCTTGTTATGCCACACACCTAAGATATCTCCTCTTGGGTCTTCTTGTGTGTCTCCTTTTTTACTCATTTCTCTTCATCCATCTACTATAGATTCTCCTTCCTCTTGTTATTTTATCTCCTCCTATTTCAACTACTGAAGAGCACAACTCTTTTGAAAGTTATTAGTTTTTTTTGCTCTATTTTTTGGTGCCTACTTATTGTTCTTCTCTCATCTTTGGAATTTTTTTGTATCTTAAAATTTTGGTGGCTACCTGTTAGGGTTAGAGATGGCAGATCTAACAATTAAATGCAGATTTAATAAACAAAACAGAGAAACTAAAACACACACAGAATAAATCATAACACAGAGAATTTAACGTGGTTCACCCAATCCGGGCTACATCCACCAAACCGCAGCCATCCAATACTTTTATTATCCAGTAAAAAAACCCTATTACAATCTTGCGAATAATCGTGTTTTTCATCATACAGTAATACCCATCTGAACCCCTTTTTAACAAGCTTAGAAGCTTCCAGATTTTTGGTTCTACAAAATCGGATTTTTCCTTTTTCATTGATTTTTCCCTTTTTCGGTGATCACGCAAAAAAGTAGGAGGAATTTTTTTCTCGGGGGCTGCCGCCCCCAAACCCCCGCCCATGGCCTGACCCAGCCCCAAACCCGGCAGGGCCGGGGCGGGGTGTCACCGATATACCATGGGCTATATACAGTATAGCATGATCAATAGCCACATACCAACAATCTCCCCTTGCCGGTGATCTGGGCGACAACTTTGCTGCCAATTACAGCTCCTTTGGAAATAAGTACCTTGGACCTGTTGCTGCGGTATGCTTGAATTCAACCTTGAAGGCCAACTAAAGCTGAAGAGGAGCTCAACTTCTCCCTTATCATTGCCTTCGTAAACATATCCATTGGATTGACATCTGTATGTATCTTGTCGAGCTTGACCTATCCATCCTCCAATACTGACCGAATGAAATGCTATCTCAACTATATGTATTTTTTTT
>VDFB02300152.1:91127-106167 GCA_007258455.2 Sequoia sempervirens
CAATCATGCATAGAAATATTCTTCACATTTCCCACGACCTTTATGAATACCTACAAAGATGTGAATTGCAGCAGTTTCACATAGCAGAGCACTCTACTATAAAAAAGCCACCAAGCCATAGAATTCAACTTTATTATTTTGACGAGTGGAGACTTACAGTGAAGACCACTCTTCCACTACTGTCAGGAAAATTAAATTCTATAGGCCATTTCATTATCATGTCATACCAATTGTTTTAGATGCCATATTGACCATTTCTTTCTCCACTGTCATTTTGATTGCATGTTGGAATCACTCGTTACCGTTACTAGACTTGATGGTCCTGCAGCTGACACTCCCTGACTTACAGCAATGGGTAATGCTGGAACAACAGGTAAAGGGGCTAAAGATGGCATTTGTAATGCCATATTTGATTGAATTTCAGGGAAGTAGGGCATAGGTGGCCTAGGTGCTATCTTTCCTACTTGAATGGGGTTATTTTCTACCTTAATGGCTATACTATAAGCCTGAGGTAAAGAAGTACCCCCCATGGACTGTATCATGACTGAGATATCACTATTTAAACTTTTCAAATAGTATAAAAATGCATAGTCAACAGAAGGCCTTACCATAGCAGGTATTTTGTTCCAAGTCTTTTGAAATCGGATATTGAAATCCGTCATTTGTTCTTGTGGGGCTCTTTTAATGGTTGTTAACTGCTCTACCAAAGATAGGTGATCATATTTTTCCTCAAAAAATCTGGTAAATTCATCACCAAGCTCATCCCATGTTCTTATAGAACCCACCGGAAAGCTTCTAAACCATTCCAATGCCTTCTTCTTGAAAAATGTAGCTAGCAATCTCACAGCTACATTTTCTTGTGTCACATGATGCACATTGCACAATGCTGCCACATCTCTGATATGTTCAAAAGGTGTTACTTGTCCTTCTCTAGTAAACTATGGTAACCCTTTTAACGCTACCAATGGAATGTCATCATGTTGTGCTAGATTAAGGGGACTACCCTGATTGAATGGTACGAAAGCAAAGGCTCTTGGTGCTACCATTGAGCTGAAATGTGTTGGTATGCTTGCTGAAACAGAGCTTGAATTGACTGGTATTGAACTTGAACTTGATTGAGAAATATTTGCTGCAGCAGAATTAACACATTTCGTACCCCAAATGAAGAGATAGAAAGATATGTTCTAAAGGTAGGTGATGTTGAATGCCTAGCAAGAGAATCTCTCCTTCTTTCGTATGAAAATAGTGTCTTGTCACTAACACCAGGTGGTGTTGACTGAACTCTGGGGGAAGGAACAGTCCTTCTAAATGCTCTCCCTTTTCTTCTTGGAGGGGATAAATGTAGAAACTCTACAGATTTTGAACTTTTGGTTTCTATTTTTTTCATATAATCAAATGCATTGATCTTTTTCTCCACACAAAGTTGCCAGATATGCTAGAAAACAACCTCTAAAAGGCTATTAGCTCACTGTCAGCACATCAAAATAGCAAGACTTATGAATTTTAATTCTGACTCTGTCCCACCGGGCGTGCCAAAATTGTTTGCTCTCAAAATTTGCACCCTAAACTGAACTATACAAGTTTCAACAATCTTGGAGAAACATTGGATTCACTTGTATGTGGGACTGTTGGAACGAAGTGAAATCTCCAGGTTCTAGGCTGGTTCCTAACTGGTAATATCACCTAAACTACAGACTTGATGGGAAAAGGGTAAGATTATGACTGTGTAAAACAGTAAATACTGAAAATATGAAATGAAAAGGGTGATACACCGAACTAATAAGAGCTATGGAATACTTTGATTTACACTTGAAAATTGACAATGAACATTAGATTACACATCAAATTTCTGTAAGTTTTGCATTAATGTTTCACAAACAGGTTTGATTCACACACATTTTCAAGAAGGAAAATATTTTTCACAGATTAAAATCCATGTGTAATTCTGTGAACACAGTTTGTAATTCATATAATGCTACTTTTGCAAAGGAAGGCATTTCTAGGTTAATGATCATTCATTCTAAGTCTTCTCACTGAAGCTCGACCGCCGCCAACAAACCCTAATCAGCTTTGAGCTTGGAAATCTTACATACTCGCAAATTCTTTGGCAATCAGAAGCATTTCTGTTGGCTTTTCATTTTATGATTCTTCTTTGTTTGGCCGCCATAAACATGAAGATTTCTGGAGCATCAAATATACTTTTTCTGGTGCTTAAGCTTTGTTGAAGGATTTATGGAAATAGATCGAACTAGGTAAGATCCATTTAAGCAAAAGAAAGCAATTTAATCATTTCTTGTAAAATGAAAATATTGTATCAAGCTCTACAATGTAGTAATGATAAGCATTTATTTCTCTGTACTTCACATGCATTTCTTGTTATTCAATGTGAGTATTTCATTTATTTGTCATAGAAATTATGATTCAAAGGCTTTGAAGAAGATACTTAGCATATTTCTGTGTTTTTCTTTTTAACCAGCCGCCATGAAAAGTATGAGGAACTCTTTACTGTGACAGAAAACTCCCTTCTATGTTTCTCGATGCATTTTCCTTTTCTGTCTACTTCTTTATGAACTTTACCTTCGCTGTCTGCAAGCTGCGAACTTTATTGTAACATTTTTCTGTACTTTTTGTTATGGGTGTCTTTAAAAATGCCACAAGCTTGAGCTCTCTCCATTATAAATTACTTGTTTTGTGCTTTTCATAGTCGACTAGGGTTTATTGTCTTCATAATTTCCATGTACAGGAGGAAACCATATACAAGAGGAAACCAGTAAGTTGAGACTCATTCTGAATTTGATTTCTTTTGGCTGAAACCTCTTTGTTTGCAGATCTGGGTTTAAATCTGTGTTAAAAAAAACTTCATCACTATTCTTTCAATGGCTGTAGCTGTATTCCCAATTAGCTGCTCTATATAAAATGTTGATTTCTCCATTTTCACTCAGCTTTTAAAAAAAAAAAAAACTTGCATTTTGCTCAGATGGCATTGTATCCATTTATTCCCAGTTTACTGTAGCATTATACACTGTTCACTGTCCATTTGGGATTCACATACTTAATAAATGTGACCTTATATATATATGATACTAGCTCGGGATAATACTGTAAATCTCTCTAAGGCACTGCTTAAAGAATCATGAACTTGCTTGTTATTTTTGCTGACATGGCCATCTTTTAAGATGGAGCTATTACCTTCTTACAACCATTAATCACAACTCAGTCATTTTATACTGTAGGAATCCCTAAACAGTCCTCAACTAGTTCACCATGGACTGTCCTAATATCAAGGAATAAGACTGTCCCTTTATCCTTTGATTAAATACACATTAGATAATACATTCAGAGTATCCTCCAAGTGCAGAATTTCATGTGTATTACTCTTTGACAGTATAGACCCCAATTAGCTCTTATATCTTTTAACAGTCCTATGACTGTGCATAAATTGTTCTGTAGCCTATGACTGTCAACTAATTATGCCCTTCATTATTAATGACTGTCATGTCATCCCTTTTTCAGGGAATGACTGTGCTTCTCTTTATGAACTATCCTTTTACTCTTTATGACTGTAGCCTTGTCTTTTGTTCATAACTGTCTTAATTTCCTGTGACACTTCTTGCTTTTTGAATTGATAGGGCAGGTTCAGATCCATCTTTACTTCCATGTACTGTCTTTTGCAAGCCTCTATGTGTTGTTTCATAGGGCATAAGATTTGTCCACACCTTGACCCTCTGAATAACTTATGACAATGATTTCCCCTCTTATGCATGTTGCTAAATAATCCTTGTGTTCTGCCATTTAATACTCAAGAATGCACATCTTAATTCATGATTATTTCTTTTTCCTTGATTTGTAACTCTGCATCATGCATAAAGCTTCATGGTATTATGCTTCCAGCTGAATGATCATGTTATTTTATACTCTTTCACTCCTTCAATAAGCAAATATCTACCAGTGACATTATAATTGCAATCTACATTGAATGTACTGAAGTGCACTTCATGAGTTGAGCATAAATAATGAGCTGGGCTCAACCCTCATGGGAGCCACATTTATCTCCACTCATTTAATCTGAAAATAACTGCACCTGTAACTGCACATGAAACAAACAAGTTAGAAAAGATGACTGTCTTTTGTGTGTACGTTGACCAAATAGTTTTCCTAGACACCTGAGGCATTCATTGATCTTTTGATGCACATGGAGACAAATTGATACATGGATAGGTGGATAATATAAATGATCATGTATAGTTATGACTTTTTATTGCTTAGAGTATAACTCTAACACATTGCTTGACCACTGCAGGAACATGAGCACATGGAAACTAGGAAGGACAAGCAACGAGGACAACATCAAAGCAAGAGAAAACCTCAACCAGTCATTCAGGCAATGACTGGTCATCCCTTCTACATGCTTATTTATTTCCTTCATTTATTCATGTATTGATTTATCCTTATTTGTATCAAAGAAAATTCAGTCTCACGGCTTGCTCTGTGAGACACATGTACCTTATCACATTCAATAAAGATTACATTTTCAGAAATATGTGAATCTTTCTCTATTACGTGCACATGTATGAATGTAATGGTCTATAGTTGTAATTTTTTAGATTTTTCATTTATACATTTGAATGTGATGAAGAAGGATAATAAAATGTACCTTATGTTAACAAATTCTACAATTTTGAACCAATGAGTGAAAAATGGGTAACAAAACCTTTGTCGGATTGTCTCAAAGACCAGAAGAGGTTTTTCTATCACAACTAGTATGACTACCCTGGTAACATGCATATGAGAGAATCTTCATAGAGGGTGATAATGCCAATTCTAATAGAGAGTTGGGGATCAATTAGGAGAACACATGAAGACATGAATAAGCATGGATTTTTTGGCTACCATTTGAAGTGAAGGCTTGCGTTATCATGTAGGTCAAATCATTCTGAGAGAAGGTCCCAATAAATTCCAAGCATGGTAAAGAAGTTAGCTATAATGGCCTCATCTAACAATCCTACATTAAGCTTTCAACTCTTACATGGGTGACCCGTTGATTATGTCTGCATTCATAAATCATCAATCTAATCTTGTTGCAGCTAAGAATGCTACTATACATGGAATTTGACACACACCTATATAGCTTCAAACGAGTAGAAGCTATCTCGTACCGCCCAAGCAATAGGGTAGGTCATAACTAGGTATATTCTTCACGAAATAACGATACTTTGCATTGTGGGGTAAGTGCAAAAAGATGAGGGGCCAAAAAGGGGGCTTAAGTGGCCACTTTTTTTCTAAAATAAGGAAATACTGACCTTGGATGTAAAATTGACGATAGTTACACTCAAAATTTTGAGATGCAACAAAAAAAAGGATCATAGTGCTCCGAGTCTACTTTCTAAACTACTATTTTTTTTAAAAATGGTTGAGATTAAGGGGTTCAAAAGAGGGGGCCATAGAAATTGGTGTTGTTTTTGTCAAAAAAACATAACATAGCAACTTTTGTGGCTCCCTCAAAAGGTTAATTTTTTTTATAGTATTTTTAAAATCACTTTAGTGAGAAATTAGCTAATAGTATATAGTTTATGCTCAATTTTTCTGATAATTATTTAATGAATATTTGATTTTTTACTAATTTTCAATGTGGACACTTCCTGAAAAATAGAATTTTTGCCGTGCTACCCGTATAAATTTTGAAAACTAATTGACAATCATTTTTCTAATATGTGTAGAATGGAGTCTATCTTCTAAAAATGTAATTTATTTGAAATTTTGATGAATGGTTAATTTATAACGAAAAAAGCACCAAACACTGGTTTTTGCCAAAAAAATAGACATGCAAACAAAAGAAATTATAGATCAAAGGCTTAACATTGTCAAAATGTGAAAAAAATTACACTGTTAGATAGCTAAGAGAGAGCCTAACATTACCTAGGTGTTCAATTTGTTCGACCTTGAAACAGATGCAAACCTAATGCTTAGCACGAATGCGATTATGTGAAATATTGTAGAATTTTCAAAAACACATCTTTGGACGTTGGGAAGGCACTCTAAACTTTTGGGTTGGTATTCTAAGGAAAATGCCAAGCCCAAGGCTTGGGGTTTCCCAAAGCAAGAAATAATGTGAGTGCGTTATAATGCACTCGCATCATTTCTTAGTTTTGACATAGTTTTTTCCTTTGTGCCCAAGACATGTCTAGCAAGACATAACATGTTAAATGCTAGTCTATTGAATGTATGCACATATATTTGTATGTTTGTATGTATGTATACTTGTATAACATGTATGTATGTATGTATGTATATATGTATGTATGTATGTATGTATGTATGTATGTATGTAAGATTGTATGTACATATGTATGTATGCTTGTATGCACGTAAGATTGTATGTACATATGTATGCATGCTTGTATGTATGTAAATATGTATGTATGTTTGTATGTATGTCTTCTTATATGTATGTATGTATGTACATATGTCTTTAGAGGGAGGGAGAATTTTAAGAGAGAGAGAGGGGGGAGAGGGGGTGGAAGGGAGAGACCTAAGAGAGAGGGAGTGGGAGAGAAGGGGTTGGAGTGAGAGGGACTTAGATAGGTAGGGTGGGAGGGATAGAGGGAGAGAGAGGGGGTAGGAGAGAGAATCCTAAGAGAGAGGAAGAGAGAGAGACAGGGGGAGAGATAGAGAGTTATGTAGGTAGGGTGCAAGAGGGGGAGACTTGAGAGTGTGAGGGGGTGAGAGGGAGAGACTTGAGAGATAGGTAGAGAGGGGGGAGAGGAGTGGGAAGAGAGGAGTGAGAGAGAGGGAGTGTGTGAGAGAGAGACCTAAGAGAGGGAGAGGGTGTGGGAGGAGTGACCTGAGAGAGAGAGGGAGTGTGAGAGAGGGGGTGGAGTGAGAGGGACTTATCTAGGTAGGGTGGGAGGGATAGAGAGAGAGAGAGAGAGAGAGAGAGAGAGTTACCTAGGTAGGGTGCTAGAGGGAGAGACCTGAGGGAGAGGGGGGGGGAGGGAGAGACTTAAGAGATAGGGAGAGACCTATGAGATAGGGAGTGTGAAGGAGATAGAGAGAGAAAGGGTGAGATAGAGGGAGTGAGAGAGAGTGGTAGGGATTGATTGAGCAAGAGGTACGTAGAAAGAGGGAGAGGGTAGATAGAGACAATTAGAGAGGGTAGGAGAGAGGGAGGGAGAGAAAGGTGAGATGGATAGATAGAGAGAGAGGGATAGGGGTTGAGGGTATTCTTGGAAACTCAAGGGTAGACAATTGAGAGGGGAGAGGTGAATTAGTTGTCACCGAATCATGAACTTATTCAACTTATTAACCTTAATTTCAGATTTGATCATTAATCATGAAAGCATAAATGAAAAGCACATCAGAAGCACACATAACACCAAGATTTTTGTGTGGAAATCCTGTTAGGGGAAAAACCACGGTGGAGGTCAATCTACAAGATTATACCCTGTTAAAAGTATAAGGAAAAATGAATGGGGAATGCACATGTATTCAGGAACACTGCCTAGAGCTCACTTCTCAAATACAACAAAGCTTACTACCCAAGGAAGACACATTATCTTACAGAAAGATTCAGATTAAAACCATCCAGATTTGAACTGAGAAAATAGCATTTGCTAATGCCTGGTTACAGTTCCGGTTAAGCACATGAACACTTCTTCACTCTTCTTCACTCTCTGTTCTGCCTTCGAATGATCTAAAAGTTATTCACACATAGGACTCATACACTTCACATTCACACCTCTTCCACACTTCAAACAATCGCTCTTGTATATCCGCAACAAGAAATTAAATCACTATAAGTCGACCACAAAAAGATAATAAAATAATTACAAACAGTCAGCCCAAAAAAAAAAAGATTGTTCATGCGAATCAACCAAGGCTAGCCATAACATAGTGAAGACCGAAAACAACATCTCCAACACAAAAACATTTCAATTAATTTCTCCTCAAAGATCCACAACACACATCAACACCCTGTCGGCCAAGAACATGAAAAACATGAACACGTAAGAGAAAATATTGGATCATGAGCACAACAATCAATGTGCACATGCCACAAAGATAAAGAAAAAACTAGAAACATCCATAAGCATCATGAAACACTAGAGAAGCATCTGCAACAACTAAACTTACTGAAATCATAGAATCTTCAATCAGGAACACTAACTGAAGCGATAAAAAAACTGTCAGAATGAAAATCACCATAACTCGATCATCTCTTCATGCAGATCTCTGAAACTTGACATGGATAAACTAGACATACTCAACAAGAAACCCTTTAGTACACAACCTCAAAACAACAATGTACTGAACACACCGATAGAAAGAACTTCACTTCACCACTGACAACTTGTAGCACTTCTTATTACAATTTTCTCAATATCCTTGACATATACAACTTCTAATGCAACAATGCTAATAGTGTTGACATTAATGACAACCAAATATCAACAACACAACCACAACATCCAACAATCTCCCCCTTTGGCATTAATGGCAATACATGATGTGAAAAATACCATCAACACAACTATGCTTACTCTTCCTTTAAGTTATGACTTTTCTTTCCTCACATGATCTCCCCACAAGGCTCTTCTCCCCAGATAATCAACAGTTTTCTTTTCAAATTACTCTTCTCCCCCTTTGACATCAATGACAAAGATCTCTTCAATACAAGCTTTGAACCACATATTTGAACTTCTGAACATCATGAAATGTGTGGATTGGTGCAAAGCAATGCATCCTTAGTTCTGATTAGGAGGGGTAATCACCCCTAACTTCCCTCTGAGATACTCAAAAGTATCCTTAGGCAACGAATTTGTAAAGATATATGCAATCTACTCCTTAGTAGGCACATACTCCAATTTGACTTCCTTTTCACTTACCTTCTCTCTCAAAAAATGAAATTTGATAAATATATGCTTGGTCTTTGAATGTAGCACTAGATTCTGAGAAATGCTAATAGCACTTGAGTTATCATAGAATCTAACAACAGGCTCATCACACACAACTCTGATATCCTTCAACATTTGTTTCATCCATAGCACTTGAGTACAATTATTAGCAGCAACAATGTATTCTGCCTTTGCAGTAGATAAAGAAATAGCATTTTGCTTCTTACTCAACCATGAAATTAGCTTCTTTCCCAAGAAAAATGCTCCACCATTAGTATTTTTCTTGTCATTCACATCTCCTTCCCAATCAACATTAGTAAAGGCACTCAAAGTAATATCATCATCTTTAGGATACCATAGACCAAAATCAACTATCCCTTTCAAGTATCTGAAAAATTCTCTTCACAGCAGTCACATGAGATTCTTTAGGATCAGCTTGAAATCTAGCAACAATACATAAAACATTCATGATATCAGGCCTAGTTTGAGTCAAACAAATCAATCCACCAATCATTGATCTATATCTTGTCTGATTTTCCTTCAGAGAATCATCACCAGTTGTCAGCTTGCATCTAGTCACCATGGATGTACCAACAATATTTGAGTCTTCCATACTGAATTTCTTCAACAATTCCTTCACATACTTGGACTGAGATATAAAAATCCCTTTATCTAACTGAGTAATTTGCAATCCTAAGAAGAATTTCATCTCTCTAATCATTGACATTTCAAATTCATTCTACATCTCATTAGAAAACTTCATGCACAAGCTATCATCTCCTCCAAATATGATATCATCAACAAAAAACTTCCACAATCAAATCTTTATCATCATTCTTGAAATACAAATTACAATTAGCAGTACCTTTGTTAAATCCAAGTTTCACCAAGCACTTATCCAATCTGGCATACCATGCTCTAAGGGCTTGCTTAAGACCGTACAATGCTTTCTTCAATCGACACACCATATCTTCCTGATCAGTCAACTAGAATCCATCAGGTTGCTCAACATATACCTCTTCTTTCAATTCACCATTTAGGAAAGTAGACTTGGCATCCACTTGATAAACCTCGTAGTCTTTATAAGAAGCATAAGCAAGAAACAATCTCACAGCTTCAATTCTAGTAGCAGGGGCAAAGGTTTCTTCAAAATCAATACCTTCCATTTGAGAATATCCCTTACAAACTAGTCTTGCTTTGTTTCTAACCACTTCACCTTGTTCATTCAGTTTGTTTCTAAAGACCCATCTATTTCCAATTACATTCTTATCCTTAGGTCTGGGAACAAGAATCCATGTATCATTCTTCCCAATTTGCTGCAGTTCCTCTTTCATTGCTTCAACTCAATGCTCATCTTTGCATGCTTCATTCACATTGTTAGGCTTAGTCTTTGAAATCAAACAATACTCTTCTGCAATTTTTCTCCTAGTCTGGACACCTTTGTTCTTATCACCTATGATCTAATTCTCTGAATGATTCAATCTCACATACCTCAGAGTCTTCTTAGAATGTTCTTCAACTTTAGGCTCTTTTGATCTCTCTTCTGTTCTTCCACCAATTTCTTGTTCTTCTTGATTTTCTCAATTCATCGGAATGATTTGAACTTGACTTGTAGTTTGACCTTGCTTTCCTTTGCTTATACTGTCATTCTGATCATCAAAATCATATCCACAGGTTCTGGATAGTGTAGCTATGTCTTCATCATCCTTAACATTTGCATTTTCAACCATTTTCTTCAATCTTTTTTTGTAACACCGGTAGGCCTTACTTTTAGTAGTGTAACCCAAAAAGATTCCTTCATCACTCCTAGCATCAAACTTTCCTATATCTTTATCTCTTTTGATATAACACTTGCTTCCAAAGATTTTGAAATATCTAATAGTAGGCTTTTGACCAGTCCATAGTTCAAAAGGAGTCTTACCAATATCGCCTTTGATTTGTACACGGTTAAGTGTGTACACAGTAGTACTCACAGCTTCTCTCTAGTAGTTATGAGGCACATTTCCTTCCAACATCATGGTTCTAGCCACATCTAGAACTATTATGTTCTTCCTTTCCACAATTCTATTTTGTTGAGGGGTCTGTGATGCAGATATTAGTCTCTTTATTCCATGCTCTTCACAAAAAAGAATTAAACTCACCGAAAGTGAATTCTCCACCTCTATTTGATCTCAGACACTTAATCTTCAAACCAGTCTTTGTCTCAACCATAGCCTTAAAGATCTTGAACTTTTCCAGAGCTTCAAATTTCTCCCTTAAGAAAGTAGCCCACATCATCTTTGAATAATCATCAATAAGCAACATGAAGTATCTGTAACCTTGTAAACTTCTAGTTCTAGCAAGACCACATAAATCATTATGCACAAGTTCCAACAATCCATTTGAGTTATGCTATTTACTTTGAAATGATTTTTTTTTCGCTTTCCTAACTGGCATTCTTTGCATATGGCATTAGTAGGTTTCATCAACTTAGGAAGATCTCTCACAACTTTAGTGGAACTTATCTTGACAATGTTATCAAAGTTAACATGACACATTCTCCTATGCCATAACCAACTCTCATCAACTTGAGCAATCAAACAACTTTTACTAGCAACATTCAAATGAAAGGTATTACCTTTTGTTTATGTACCTGATGCAATCACATTTCCAGAATTTTCCAATATTTTTCACTTACCATCCATGAATTGAAGATTGTATCCCTTATCAACCATTTGACCAACACTTAAAAGATTATGCTTCAAACCTTCAACATACAAGACATCATCAGTGTTGTGCTTACCATCAAGAGAAATGCATCCTCTTCCACAAATCACACCAGCTGTGTTATCACCAAATCTCACAACACCACCATCATACTTCTCCAAATTCACAAACTTACTTTTATCTCCTGTCATATGATGAGAACAACCACTGTCAATTACCCATTCATATTTCTTTTCAACTTGAGAAGCTAGGGCTTTCTCCACATTTTTACAACTAGCAAATTCAATAGACACGATATTATTTTCCTTGATAGCAATAAACACAAATTCATCTTCACTTGCATGTCCTCTGTCAGATTCATCATCTGTTACACCTTCATCAACAACATAGTAACACTTCTTTTGGAATTTAGGATTGTTAAATCTTGGCTCAAAAACTCTCTCAGGACAACTTGATGCAAAATGACCTATCTTATTGCAAGAGAAACATTTAATAGGAAAATTTCCCTTATACTTACCTTGTCCTTTGGCTTCTCTTTTCACAATCAATGCTGCAAGTACTTCTAGCTCTCTTTCTTCTTCATCCAGCTGTTTCATTTCATCTTCATACTTGAATGTCTTTCTTGATGAACTTTAACCTAGATCATATCTTTGTCTATCTCTTCTAGAAGTAGTAGCCTTAAATGTAGATTCAACCTTAGGAAGGGCATCACGAAATTCACTCAACTCAAAAGCAGTAAGCTTACCAATCAACATATCTCTGGTAACATTTGTTACAGTTCAAAGTTCTTCAATCCTTGACTTTGTAAGAATCCAGAAAAGATTTAAGCACTTTAGCAATAATCTCTGATTCGTCTATCTGTCCACCAACACATCTGATACCACACACAAGTTCATTTACTCTTTGCATGAAAGTAGTAACATTTTCATCATCACCCATTTTCAACTTTTCATATTTTCATTTTAGACTTTGTAGCTTAGCAATCTTCACATTTGCATCACCTTCATACAAGGTCTCCAATTTCTTCCAGATCTCATAAGCAGTCTTTAGATCCATCACATTTTTCATCTCAGTATCAATTAAAGCACTCAATAATGCCTCCTTAGCCCTAATATTATATTCAGCATCCCTGATCTCAAATGAAGTAGTAGGACCATTCTATGGAATAACATATATATTTTTTGTAATGCTCTAGTAGGGTTCACCAATGCATCTCAGATGGCACTCCATTCGATCTTTCCACAAAGAATAATTTGTTCCATCAAATCTAGAACTATCCTTCTTATAAGTCACCATCCCAGATCACCTCAAGCTGTTAAACTTCTTCCAAGGAACCACAAGCTCTTAGACCAATTGTTGGCAACTCAAGGGCAGACAACTGAGAGGGGGGTGAATCAGTTGTCACCGAATCATAAATTTATTCAACTTATTAACCTTAATTTTATATATGATCATTAATCATGAAAGCATAAATGAACAACACATCATAAGCACACATAACACCAATATTTTTATGTGGAAACCCTGTTAGGGGAAAAACCATGGTGGAGGTCAATCCACAAGATTATACCCTGTTAAAAGTATAAGGAAATATGAATGGGGAATGCACATGCATTCAGACACATTTCCTAGAGCTCACTGCTCAAATACAATAAGGCTTACTGCCCAAGGAAGACACACTGTCTTACAAAAAGATTCGGATTAAAACCATCTAGATTTGAACTGAGAAAATAGCATCTGCTAATGCCTAGTTACAGTTCCAGTTAAGCACATGAACACTTCTTCACTCTTCTTCATGCTTTGCTCTACCTTCAAATATCTAAACTTTATTCACATGCAAGACTCATACACTTCACGTTCGCACATCTTCCACACTTCAAACAATCACTCTTATATATCCACAACAAGAAATTACATCGCTATAAGTTGGCCACATAAAGATAATAAAATAATTACAAATAATCAGCCCAAAAAAAAAAAGATTATTCATGCGAATCAACCAAGGTCGGCCATAACATAGTGAAGACTGAAAAAAACATCTCCAATATGAAAACACTTCAATTAATTTCTCCTCGAAGATCCACAACACGCTTCAACACCTTGTCGGCCAAGAACATGAAAAACATGAACACGCAAGAGAAAATATTGGATGACGAGCACAACAATCAATGTGGACATGCCACAAAGATATAGAATGAACTAGAAACATCTAAAAGCATCATGAAACACCAGGGAAGCATCTGCAGCAATTGAACTTACTGAAATCACAAAATCTTCAATTAGGAACACTAACTGAAGCAACAAAAAAACTGTCAAAATGAAAATCACCATAACTCGATCATCTCTTCATGCGGATCTCTGAAACTCGACGTGGATAAACTAGACATTCTAAAAAAGAAACCTGTTAGTCCACAACCTCATAACAACAACATATTGAACACAATGACAAAAAGAACTTCACTTCACCACTGACAACCTGTAGCACTTCTTATTACAATTTTCTCAATATCCTCGACATATATGACTTCTAATGCAACAATGCTAATAGTGTTGACATCAATGACAACCACATATCAGCAACACAACCACAACATCCAACAAATATAGGGTTTAGGGATTAGGGTTGAGGGGTTTAAGCGTTTAAGGGTTGAGGGGTTAAGGGTTGAGGGTTTAAGGGTTTAAGAGTTGAGGGATGAGGTTTAGGGTTTAAGGGTTTAGGGTTGAGAAATTAGGGTTGAGAGTTGAGGGTATAGAGTTGAGTATATAGGTTTTACAGTATATGGTTGTGAATTGAGGGTTTAGGGTTTAATGTGTATTTTAGAGGGTAGAGGGTAGAGGTTTTAAGGGTTTTAGGGTTGAAGGATTAGGGTTTAAGGGTTGAGAGTTGAGGGATTATGGTTTAAGGGTTAAGGGTTGAGGGATTAAGGGTTGATAGTTAAGGGTTTTGGGATTGAGGGTTGAGGGTGTAGGGTCTAAGGGTTGAGGGATTAAGGGTTGAGGGTTGATGGTTTAGGGTAGAGAGTTTAAGGGTTGAGGGTATAGGGTTGATGGATTAGGGTTAAGGGATTAGGGTATTGGGTTGAGGGTAGAGGGTAGAGGGTAGAGGGTTTAAAGGTTTAGGGTTTAAGGGTTGAGGGTTTATAGTTTAGGGTTGAGTGTTTAAGGGTTTAAGGGTTGGGGGATTAGGGTAGAGATGGAGTGATGGATGTTTAAGGGATTAGGGTATTGGGTTGAGGGTAGAGGGTAGAGGGTAGAGGGTTTAAAGGTTTAGGGTTTAAGGGTTGAGGGTTTATAGTTTAGGGTTGAGTGTTTAAGGGTTTAAGGGTTGGGGGATTAGGGTAGAGATGGAGTGATGGATGGAGGGAGAGATGGAGGGAGAAGTGAGATAGAGAGAAGGAGAGAACAGGAGGGAGGGACAAAGATAGATGAGGGTTGAGGATCTA
>VDFB02300152.1:112335-228730 GCA_007258455.2 Sequoia sempervirens
TGGTTGTGTTGCTGATATGTGGTTGTCATTGATGTCAACACTATTAGCATTGTTGCATTAGAAGTCATATATGTCGAGGATATTGAGAAAATTGTAATAAGAAGTGCTACAGGTTGTCAGTGGTGAAGTGAAGTTCTTTTTGTCATTGTGTTCAATATGTTGTTGTTATGAGGTTGTGGACTAACGGGTTTCTTTTTTAGAATGTCTAGTTTATCCACGTCGAGTTTCAGAGATCCGCATGAAGAGATGATCGAGTTATGGTGATTTTCATTTTGACAGTTTTTTTGTTGCTTCAGTTAGTGTTCCTAATTGAAGATTTTGTGATTTCAGTAAGTTCAATTGCTGCAGATGCTTCCCTGGTGTTTCATGATGCTTTTAGATGTTTCTAGCTCACTCTATATCTTTGTGACATGTCCACATTGATCGTTGTGCTCGTCATCCAATATTTTCTCTTGCGTGTTCATGTTTTTCATGTTCTTGGCCGACAAGGTGTTGAAGCGTGTTGTGGATCTTCGAGGAGAAATTAATTGAAGTGTTTTCATATTGGAGATGTTTTTTTCAGTCTTCACTATGTTATGGCCGACCTTGGTTGATTCGCATGAATAATCTTTTTTTTTTTGGGCTGATTATTTGTAATTATTTTATTATCTTTATGTGGCCAACTTATAGCGATGTAATTTCTTGTTGTGGATATATAAGAGTGATTGTTTGAAGTGTGGAAGATGTGCGAATGTGAAGTGTATGAGTCTTGCATGTGAATAAAGTTTAGATATTCGAAGGTAGAGCAAAGCATGAAGAAGAGTGAAGAAGTGTTCATGTGCTTAACTGGAACTGTAACTAGGCATTAGCAGATGCTATTTTCTCAGTTCAAATCTAGATGGTTTTAATCCGAATCTTTTTGTAAGACAGTGTGTCTTCCTTGGGCAGTAAGCCTTGTTGTATTTGAGCAGTGAGCTCTAGGAAATGTGTCTGAATGCATGTGCATTCCCCATTCATATTTCCTTATACTTTTAACAGGGTATAATCTTGTGGATTGACCTCCACCATGGTTTTTCCCCTAACAGGGTTTCCACATAAAAATATTTGTGTTATGTGTGCTTATGATGTGTTGTTCATTTATGCTTTCATGATTAATGATCATATATAAAATTAAGGTTAATAAGTTGAATAAATTTATGATTCGGTGACAACTGATTCACCCCCCTCTCAGTTGTCTTCCCTTGATTTGCCAACAATTGGTCTAAGAGCTTGTGGTTCCTTGGAAGAAGTTTAACAGCTTGAGGTGATCCGGGATGGTGACTTATAAGAAGGATAGTTCTAGATTTGATGGAACAAATTATTCTTTGTGGAAAGATCGAATGGAGTGCCATCTGAGATGCATTGGTGAACCCTACTAGAGCATTACAAAAAATATATATGTTATTCCATAGAATGGTCCTACTACTTCATTTGAGATCAGGGATGCTGAATATAATATTAGGGCTAAGGAGGCATTATTGAGTGCTTTAATTGATACTGAGATGAAAAATGTGATGGATCTAAAGACTGCTTATGAGATCTGGAAGAAATTGGAGACCTTGTATGAAGGTGATGCAAATGTGAAGATTGCTAAGCTACAAAGTCTAAAATGAAAATATGAAAAGTTGAAAATGGGTGATGATGAAAATGTTACTACTTTCATGCAAAGAGTAAATGAACTTGTGTGTGGTATCAGATGTGTTGGTGGACAGATAGACGAATCAGAGATTATTGCTAAAGTGCTTAAATCTTTTCTGGATTCTTACAAAGTCAAGGATTGAAGAACTTTGAACTGTAACAAATGTTACCAGAGATATGTTGATTGGTAAGCTTACTGCTTTTGAGTTGAGTGAATTTCGTGATGCCCTTCCTAAGGTTGAATCTACATTTAAGGCTACTACTTCTAGAAGAGATAGACAAAGATATGATCTAGGTTAAAGTTCATCAAGAAAGACATCCAAGTATGAAGATGAAATGAAACAGCTGGATGAAGAAGAAAGAGAGCTAGAAGTACTTGCAGCATTGATTGTGAAAAGAGAAGCCAAAGGACAAGGTAAGTATAAGGGAAATTTTCCTATTAAATGTTTCTCTTGCAATAAGATAGGTCATTTTGCATCAAGTTGTCCTGAGAGAGTTTTTGAGCCAAGATTTAACAATCCTAAATTCCAAAAGAAGTGTTACTATGTTGTTGATGAAGGTGTAACAGATGATGAATCTGACAGAGGACATGCAAGTGAAGATGAATTTGTGTTTATTGCTATCAAGGAAAATAATATCGTGTCTATTGAATTTGCTAGTTGTAAAAATGTGGAGAAAGCCCTAGCTTCTCAAGTTGAAAAGAAATATGAATGGGTAATTGACAGTGGTTGTTCTCATCATATGACAGGAGATAAAAGTAAGTTTGTGAATTTGGAGAAGTATGATGGTGGTGTTGTGAGATTTGGTGATAACACAGCCGGTGTGATTTGTGGAAGAGGATGCATTTCTCTTGATGGTAAGCACAACACTGATGATGTCTTGTATGTTGAAGGTTTGAAGCATAATCTTTTAAGTGTTGGTCAAATGGTTGATAAGGGATACAATCTTCAATTCATGGATGGTAAGTGAAAAATATTGGAAAATTCTGGAAATGTGATTGCATCAGGTACATAAACAAAAGGTAATACCTTTCATTTGAATGTTGCTAGTAAAAGTTGTTTGATTGCTCAAGTTGATGAGAGTTGGTTATGGCATAGGAGAATGTGTCATGTTAACTTTGATAACATTGTCAAGATAAGTTCCACTAAAGTTGTGAGAGATCTTCCTAAGTTGATGAAACCTACTAATGCCATATGCAAAGAATGTTAGTTAGGAAAGCGAAAAAAAAATCATTTCAAAGTAAATAGCATAACTCAAATAGATTGTTGGAACTTGTGCATAATGATTTATGTGGTCTTGCTAGAACTAGAAGTTTACAAGGTTACAGATACTTCATGTTGCTTATTGATGATTATTCAAAGATGATGTGGGCTACTTTCTTAAGGGAGAAATTTGAAGCTCTGGAAAAGTTCAAGATCTTTAAGGCTATGGTTGAGACAAAGACTGGTTTGAAGATTAAGTGTCTGAGATCAAATAGAGGTGGAGAATTCACTTTCGGTGAGTTTAATTCTTTTTTGTGAAGAGCATGGAATAAAGAGACTAATATCTGCATCACAGACCCCTCAACAAAATAGAGTTGTGGAAAGGAAGAACATAATAGTTCTAGATGTGGCTAGAACCATGATGTTGGAAGGAAATGTGCCTCATAACTACTAGAGAGAAGCTGTGAGTACTACTGTGTACACACTTAACCGTGTACAAATCAAAGGCGATATTGGTAAGACTCCTTTTGAACTATGGACTGGTCAAAAGCCTACTATTAGATATTTCAAAATCTTTGGAAGCAAGTGTTATATCAAAAGAGATAAAGATATAGGAAAGTTTGATGCTAGGAGTGATGAAGGAATCTTTTTGGGTTACGCTACTAAAAGTAATGCCTACCGGTGTTACAAAAAAAGATTGAAGAAAATGGTTGAAAATGCAAATGTTAAGGTTGATGAAGACATAGCTACACTATCCAGAACATGTGGATATGATTTTGATGATCAGAATGACAGTATAAGCAAAGGAAAGCAAGGTCAAACTACAAGTCAAGTTCAAATCATTCCGATGAATTGAGAAAATCAAGAAGAACAAGAAATTGGTGGAAGAACAGAAGAGAGATCAAAAGAGCCTAAAGTTGAAGAACATTCTAAGAAGACTCTGAGGTATGTGAGATTGAATCATTCAGAGAATTAGATCATAGGTGATAAGAACAAAGGTGTCCAGACTAGGAGAAAAATTGTAGAAGAGTATTGTTTGATTTCAAAGACTAAGCCTAACAATGTGAATGAAGCATGCAAAGATGAGCATTGAGTTGAAGCAATGAAAGAGGAACTGCAGCAAATTGGGAAGAATGATACATGGATTCTTGTTCCCAGACCTAAGGATAAGAATGTAATTGGAAATAGATGGGTCTTTAGAAACAAACTGAATGAACAAGGTGAAGTGGTTAGAAACAAAGCAAGACTAGTTTGTAAGGGATATTCTCAAATGGAAGGTATTGATTTTGAAGAAACCTTTGCCCCTGCTACTAGAATTGAAGCTGTGAGATTGGTTCTTGCTTATGCTTCTTATAAAGACTACGAGGTTTATCAAGTGGATGCCAAGTCTACTTTCCTAAATGGTGAATTGAAAGAAGAGGTATATGTTGAGCAACCTGATGGATTCTAGTTGACTGATCAGGAAGATATGGTGTGTCGATTGAAGAAAGCATTGTACGGTCTTAACCAAGCCGTTAGAGCATGGTATGCCAGATTGGATAAGTGCTTGGTGAAACTTGGATTTAACAAAGGTACTGCTAATTGTAATTTGTATTTCAAGAATGATGATAAAGATTTGATTGTGGAAGTTTCTTGTTGATGATATCATATTTGGAGGAGATGATAGCTTGTGCATGAAGTTTTCTAATGAGATGTAGAATGAATTTGAAATGTCAATGATTAGAGAGATGAAATTCTTCTTAGGATTGCAAATTACTCAGTTAGATAAAGGGATTTTTATATCTCAGTCCAAGTATGTGAAGGAATTGTTGAAGAAATTCGGTATGGAAGACTCAAATATTGTTGGTACATCCATGGTGACTAGATGCAAGCTGACAACTGGTGATGATTCTCTGAAGGAAAATCAGACAAGATATAGATCAATGATTGGTGGATTGCTTTGTTTGACTCAAACTAGGCCTGATATCATGAATGTTTTATGTATTGTTGCTAGATTTCAAGCTGATCCTAAAGAATCTCATGTGACTGCTGTGAAGAGAATTTTTCAGATACTTGAAAGGGATAGTTGATTTTGGTCTATGGTATCCTAAAGATGATGATATTACTTTGAGTGCCTTTACTAATGTTGATTGGGAAGGAGATGTGAATGACAAGAAAAATACTAATGGTGGAGCATTTTTCTTGGGAAAGAAGCTAATTTCATGGTTGAGTAAGAAGCAAAATGCTATTTCTTTATCTACTGCAAAGGCAGAATACATTGTTGCTGCTAATAATTGTACTCAAGTGCTATGGATGAAACAAATGTTGAAGGATATCAGAGTTGTGTGTGATGAGCCTGTTGTTAGATTCTATGATAACTCAAGTGCTATTAGCATTTCTCAGAATCTAGTGCTACATTCAAAGACCAAGCATATATTTATCAAATTTCATTTTTTGAGAGAGAAGGTAAGTGAAAAGGAAGTCAAATTGGAGTATGTGCCTACTAAGGAGTATTTGCATATATCTTTACAAATTCGTTGCCTAAGGATACTTTTGAGTATCTCAGAGGGAAGTTAGGGGTGATTACCCCTCCTAATCAGAACTAAGGATGCATTGCTTTGCACCAATCCACACATTTCATGATGTTCAGAAGTTCAAATATGTGGTTCAAAGCTTGTATTGAAGAGATCTTTGTCATTGATGTCAAAGGGGGAGAAGAGTAATTTGAAAAGAAAACTGTTGATTATCTGAGGAGAAGATCCTTGTGGGGAGATCATGTGAGGAAAGAAAAGTCATAACTTAAAGGAAGAGTAAGCATAGTTGTGTTGATCACATCATGTATTGCCATTAATGCCAAAGTTGATGTTTGGTTGTGTTGTTGATATTTGGTTGTCATTAATGTCAACACTATTAGCATTGTTGCATTAGTTGTTATTCAAGGATATTGAGAAAATTGTAATAAGAAGTGCTACAAGTTGTCTGGTGAAGTGAAGTTCAGTGTGAGTGTTCTAAAGGGTTTCTTGTTGAGTATGTCTAGTTTATCCATGTCAAGTTTCTATGAAGAGATTTCAGACAGTTTTTTTATCGCTTCAGTTAGTGTTCCTGATTGAAGATTCTATGATTTCAGCGAATGCTTCTCTAGTGTTTCATGATGCTTATGGATGTTTCTAGTTTTTTCTTTATCTTTGTGGCATGTGCACATTGATTGTTGTGCTCATGATCCAATATTTTCTCTTACGTGTTCATGTTTTTCATGTTCTTGGCCGACAGGGTGTTGATGTGTGTTGTGGATCTTTGAGGAGAAATTAATTGAAATGTTTTTGTGTTGGAGATGTTGTTTTCGGTCTTCACTATGTTATGGCTAGCCTTGGTTGATTCGCATGAACAATCTTTTTTTTTTTGGGCTGACTGTTTGTAATTATTTTATTATCTTTTTGTGGTCGACTTATAGTGATTTAATTTCTTGTTGCGGATATACAAGAGCGATTGTTTGAAGTGTGGAAGAGGTGTGAATGTGAAGTGTATGAGTCCTATGTGTGAATAACTTTTAGATCATTCGAAGGCAGAACAGAGAGTGAAGAAGAGTGAAGAAGTGTTCATGTGCTTAACCGGAACTGTAACCAGGCATTAGCAAATGCTATTTTCTCAGTTCAAATCTGGATGGTTTTAATCTGAATCTTTCTGTAAGATAATGTGTCTTCCTTGGGTAGTAAGCTTTGTTGTATTTGAGAAGTGAGCTCTAGGCAGTGTTCCTGAATACATGTGCATTCCCCATTCATTTTTCCTTATACTTTTAACAGGGTATAATCTTGTAGATTGACCTCCACCGTGGTTTTTCCCCTAACAGGATTTCCACACAAAAATCTTGGTGTTATGTGTGCTTCTGATGTGCTTTTCATTTATGCTTTCATGATTAATGATCAAATCTGAAATTAAGGTTAATAAGTTGAATAAGTTCATGATTCGGTGACAACTAATTCACCTCTCCCCTCTCAATTGTCTACCCTTGAGTTTCCAAGAATACCCTCAACCCCTATCCCTCTCTCTCTATCTATCCATCTCACCTTTCTCTCCCTCCCTCTCTCCTACCCTCTCTAATTGTCTCTATCTACCCTCTCCCTCTTTCTACGTACCTCTTGCTCAATCAATCCCTACCACTCTCTCTCACTCCCTCTATCTCACCCTTTCTCTCTCTATCTCCTTCACACTCCCTATCTCATAGGTCTCTCCCTATCTCTTAAGTCTCTCCCTCCCACCCCCTCTCCCTCAGGTCTCTCCCTCTAGCACCCTACCTAGGTAACTCTCTCTCTCTCTCTCTCTCTCTCTCTCTCTCTCTCTCTCTCTCTCTCTCTCTCTCTCTCTCTCTCTCTCTCTCTCTCTCTCTCTCTCTCTCTCTCTCTCTCCCCTCTCTCTCTCTCTCTCCCTCCCCTCTCTCTCACTCCTCCACCCACTACCTAGATAAGTCCCTCTCACTCCACCCCCTCTCTCCCACTCCCTCTCTCTCTCGGAGTCCTCCCTCCCACACCCTCTCTCCCTCTCTTAGGTCTCTCTCTCACCTCCCTCTCTCTCACTCCCTCTCTCCCTGCCTCTCACTTGCTCCCTCTCTGCCTATCTCTCAAGTCTCCTACTTTCACACTCTCAAGTCTCCCCCTCTTGCACCCTACCTACATAACTCTCTATCTCTCCCCCTGTCTCTCTCTCTTTCTCTATCTCTCTCTCCCTCTCTCTCTCTTCCTCTCTCTTAGGATTCTCTCTCCTACCCCCTCTCTCTCCCTCTATCCCTCCCACCCTACCTATCTAAGTCCCTCTCACTCCAACCCCTTCTCTCCCACTCCCTCTCTCTTAGGTCTCTCCCTTCCACCCCCTCTCCCCCCTCTCTCTCTCTTAAAATTCTCCCTCCCTCTAAAGACATATGTACATACATACATACATATAAGAAGACATACATACAAACATACATACATATTTACATACATACAAGCATGCATACATATGTACATACAATCTTACGTGCATACAAGCATACATACATATGTACATACAATCTTACATACATACATACATACATACATACATACATACATATATACATACATACATACATACATGTTATACAAGTATACATACATACAAACATACAAATATATGTGCATACATTCAATAGACTAGCATTTAACATGTTATGTCTTGCTAGACATGTCTTGGGCACAAAGGAAAAAACTATGTCAAAACTAAGAAATGATGCGAGTGCATTATAACGCACTCACATTATTTCTTGCTTTGGGAAACCCCAAGCCTTGGGCTTGGCATTTTCCTTAGAATACCAACCCAAAAGTTTAGAGTGCCTTCCCAACGTCCAAAGATGTGTTTTTGAAAATTCTACAATATTTCACATAATCGCATTCGTGCTAAGCATTAGGTTTGCATCTGTTTCAAGGTCGAACAAATTGAACACCTAGGTAATGTTAGGCTCTCTCTTAGCTATCTAACAGTGTAATTTTTTTCACATTTTGACAATGTTAAGCCTTTGATCTATAATTTCTTTTGTTTGCATGTCTATTTTTTTGGCAAAAACCAGTGTTTGGTGCTTTTTTCGTTATAAATTAACCATTCATCAAAATTTCAAATAAATTACATTTTTAGAAGATAGACTCCATTCTACACATATTAGAAAAATGATTGTCAATTAGTTTTCAAAATTTATACGGGTAGCACGGCAAAAATTCTATTTTTCAGGAAGTGTCCACATTGAAAATTAGTAAAAAATAAAATATTCATTAAATAATTATAAGAAAAATTGAGCATAAACTATATACTATTAGCTAATTTCTCACTAAAGTGATTTTAAAAATACTATAAAAAAAATTAACCTTTTGAGGGAGCCACAAAAGTTGCTATGTTATGTTTTTTTGACAAAAACAACACCAATTTCTATGGCCCCCTCTTTTGAACCCCTTAATCTCAACCATTTTTAAAAAAAATAGTAGTTTAGAAAGTAGACTCGGAGCACTATGATCCTTTTTTTTGTTGCATCTCAAAATTTTGAGTGTAACTATCGTCAATTTTACATCCAAGGTCAGTATTTCCTTATTTTAGAAAAAAAGTGGCCACTTAAGCCCCCTTTTTGGCCCCTCATCTTTTTGCACTTACCCCACAATGCAAAGTATCGTTATTTCGTGAAGAATATACCTAGTTATGACCTACCCTATTGCTTGGGCGGTACGAGATAGCTTCTACTCGTTTGAAGCTATATAGGTGTGTGTCAAATTCCATGTATAGTAGCATTCTTAGCTGCAACAAGATTAGATTGATGATTTATGAATGCAGACATAATCAACGGGTCACCCATGTAAGAGTTGAAAGCTTAATGTAGGATTGTTAGATGAGGCCATTATAGCTAACTTCTTTACCATGCTTGGAATTTATTGGGACCTTCTCTCAGAATGATTTGACCTACATGATAACGCAAGCCTTCACTTCAAATGGTAGCCAAAAAATCCATGCTTATTCATGTCTTCATGTGTTCTCCTAATTGATCCCCAACTCTCTATTAGAATTGGCATTATCACCCTCTATGAAGATTCTCTCATATGCATGTTACCAGGGTAGTCATACTAGTTGTGATAGAAAAACCTCTTCTGGTCTTTGAGACAATCCGACAAAGGTTTTGTTACCCATTTTTCACTCATTGGTTCAAAATTGTAGAATTTGTTAACATAAGGTACATTTTATTATCCTTCTTCATCACATTCAAATGTATAAATGAAAAATCTAAAAAATTACAACTATAGACCATTACATTCATACATGTGCACGTAATAGAGAAAGATTCACATATTTCTGAAAATGTAATCTTTATTGAATGTGATAAGGTACATGTGTCTCACAGAGCAAGCCGTGAGACTGAATTTTCTTTGATACAAATAAGGATAAATCAATACATGAATAAATGAAGGAAATAAATAAGCATGTAGAAGGGATGACCAGTCATTGCCTGAATGACTGGTTGAGGTTTTCTCTTGCTTTGATGTTGTCCTCGTTGCTTGTCCTTCCTAGTTTCCATGTGCTCATGTTCCTGCAGTGGTCAAGCAATGTGTTAGAGTTATACTCTAAGCAATAAAAAGTCATAACTATACATGATCATTTATATTATCCACCTATCCATGTATCAATTTGTCTCCATGTGCATCAAAAGATCAATGAATGCCTCAGGTGTCTAGGAAAACTATTTGGTCAACGTACACACAAAAGACAGTCATCTTTTCTAACTTGTTTGTTTCATGTGCAGTTACAGGTGCAGTTATTTTCAGATTAAATGAGTGGAGATAAATGTGGCTCCCATGAGGGTTGAGCCCAGCTCATTATTTATGCTCAACTCATGAAGTGCACTTCAGTACATTCAATGTAGATTGCAATTATAATGTCACTGGTAGATATTTGCTTATTGAAGGAGTGAAAGAGTATAAAATAACATGATCATTCAGCTGGAAGCATAATACCATGAAGCTTTATGCATGATGCAGAGTTACAAATCAAGGAAAAAGAAATAATCATGAATTAAGATGTGCATTCTTGAGTATTAAATGGCAGAACACAAGGATTATTTAGCAACATGCATAAGAGGGGAAATCATTGTCATAAGTTATTCAGAGGGTCAAGGTGTGGACAAATCTTATGCCCTATGAAACAACACATAGAGGCTTGCAAAAGACAGTACATGGAAGTAAAGATGGATCTGAACCTGCCCTATCAATTCAAAAAGCAAGAAGTGTCACAGGAAATTAAGACAGTTATGAACAAAAGACAAGGCTACAGTCATAAAGAGTAAAAGGATAGTTCATAAAGAGAAGCACAGTCATTCCCTGAAAAAGGGATGACATGACAGTCATTAATAATGAAGGGCATAATTAGTTGACAGTCATAGGCTACAGAACAATTTATGCATAGTCATAGGACTGTTAAAAGATATAAGAGCTAATTGGGGTCTATACTGTCAAAGAGTAATACACATGAAAGTCTGCACTTGGAGGATACTCTGAATGTATTATCTAATGTGTATTTAATCAAAGGATAAAGGGACAGTCTTATTCCTTGATATTAGGAAAGTCCATGGTGAACTAGTTGAGGACTGTTTAGGGATTCCTACAGTATAAAATGACTGAGTTGTGATTAATGGTTGTAAGAAGGTAATAGCTCCATCTTAAAAGATGGCCATGTCAGCAAAAATAACAAGCAAGTTCATGATTCTTTAAGCAGTGCCTTAGAGAGATTTACAGTATTATCCTGAGCTAGTATTATCACATTTATTAAGTATGTGAATCCCAAATGGACAGTGAACAGTGTATAATGCTACAGTAAACTGGGAATAAATGGATACAATGCCATCTGAGCAAAATGCAAGTTTTTTTTTTTTTTAAAAGCTGAGTGAAAATGGAGAAATCAACATTTTATATAGAGCAGCTAATTGGGAATACAGCTACAGCCATTGAAAGAATAGTGATGAAGTTTTTTTTAACACAGATTTAAACCCAGATCTGCAAACAAAGAGGTTTCAGCCAAAAGAAATCAAATTCAGAATGAGTCTCAACTTACTGGTTTCCTCTTGTATATGGTTTCCTCCTGTACATGGAAATTATGAAGACAATAAACCCTAGTCGACTATGAAAAGCACAAAACAAGTAATTTATAATGGAGAGAGCTCAAGCTTGTGGCATTTTTAAAGACACCCATAACAAAAAGTACAGAAAAATGTTACAATAAAGTTCGCAGCTTGCAGACAGCGAAGGTAAAGTTCATAAAGAAGTAGACAGAAAAGGAAAATGCATCGAGAAACATAGAAGGGAGTTTTCTGTCACAGTAAAGAGTTCCTCATACTTTTCATGGCGGCTGGTTAAAAAGAAAAACACAGAAATATGCTAAGTATCTTCTTCAAAGCCTTTGAATCATAATTTCTATGACAAATAAATGAAATACTCACATTGAATAACAAGAAATGCATGTGAAGTACAGAGAAATAAATGCTTATCATTACTACATTGTAGAGCTTGATACAATATTTTCATTTTACAAGAAATGATTAAATTGCTTTCTTTTGCTTAAATGGATCTTACCTAGTTCGATCTATTTCCATAAATCCTTCAACAAAGCTTAAGCACCAGAAAAAGTATATTTGATGCTCCAGAAATCTTCATGTTTATGGCGGCCAAACAAAGAAGAATCATAAAATGAAAAGCCAACAGAAATGCTTCTGATTGCCAAAGAATTTGCGAGTATGTAAGATTTCCAAGCTCAAAGCTGATTAGGGTTTGTTGGCGGCGGTCGAGCTTCAGTGAGAAGACTTAGAATGAATGATAGCTTTCATTTTTTGTCTTTCATTTAGGGTTCGGTACCCTAAGGCAAATGATGAATAATGGCATTTTGACCATTATTTTTTATAAAATGCAAAAAATGAATCATTAGGATACAAAACCTTTTATGCTTTGAAATCTTCATTTTCTCCTTCTATATGCCACATGAAAAGTCTTTAAAACTTTTCAGCATGTTGACTTTCTTTAGAGCCGAATGATTGATATTATCATTTTTTTTTTGCATAAAATGTAAAATCCACTTTAGTGATATAATATAAGTCACTTAAAGTGTGATTTTATTATTTGTAAAATTAAAGGGGTCACTCATGTATGCCATTAAGGAGAAAAGATAGATCTTAATTTATGACTTGGAGAGCATCTTGGGAGGTTATTTTCAGTTGGAGTGCTTTTAGAGGTGGTTTTGTTGAGTCATAGGGTGGTTATTGACTTGGAGAGACTTTTCCATGTATTTGACTTTCTTTTAGAAAGTGGAGTGTCCTTTTTTGGGGGCTATTTTTCTGGATCCGACCCTAGGTGGTTGTGAATAGTACTTAGCTATTTTGTAACTCATTTTTTTAGAGGCAGTTTTGAATAGGAAAATTGAGACTTTGTGACTTTGAGAGTCCCTTGTCATATATTTTGCAGGTTTTGTAACTCATTTGGAGCATAATATATAGAGTTTACCTTGGTCACTATTGATGATTCAAATTACCATCTTGTTCTTGCAAAGTGTTGTGCATTTCTAGGTTAATGATCAAGTTATTTTTGTGAATTTCTTCTATTCCCTTATAACTTTATCTTTTGTTTGCATGCCTTCCTTTGCAAAAGTAGCATTATATGAATTACAAACTGTGTTCACAGAATTACACATGGATTTTAATCTGTGAAAAATATTTTCCTTCTTGAAAATGTGTGTGAATCAAACCTGTTTGTGAAACATTAATGCAAAACTTACAGAAATTTGATGTGTAATCTAATGTTCATTGTCAATTTTCAAGTGTAAATCAAAGTATTCCATAGCTCTTATTAGTTCGGTGTATCACCCTTTTCATTTCATATTTTCAGTATTTACTGTTTTACACAGTCATAATCTTACCCTTTTCCCATCAAGTCTGTAGTTTAGGTGATATTACCAGTTAGGAACCGGCCTAGAACCTGGAGATTTCACTTCGTTCCAACAGTCCCACATACAAGTGAATCCAATGTTTCTCCAAGATTGTTGAAACTTGTATAGTTCAGTTTAGGGTGCAAATTTTGAGAGCAAACAATTTTGGCACGCCCGGTGGGACAGAGTCAGAATTAAAATTCATAAGTCTTGATGTTTTGATGTGCTGACATTGAGCTAATAGCCTTTTAGAGGTTGTTTTCTAGCATATCTGGCAACTCTGTGTGGAGAAAAAGATCAATGCATTTGATTATATGAAAAAAATAGAAACCAAAAGTTCAAAATCTATAGAGTTTCTACATTTATCCCCTCCAAGAAGAAAAGGGAGAGCATTTAGAAGGACTGTTCCTTCCCCCAGAGTTCAGTCAACACCACCTGGTGTTAGTGACAAGACACTATTTTCATACGAAAGAAGGAGAGATTCTCTTGCTAGGCATTCAACATCACCTACCTTTAGAACATATCTTTCTATCTCTTCATTTGGGGTACGAAATGTGTTAATTCTGCTGCAGCAAATATTTCTCAATCAAGTTCAAGTTCAATACCAGTCAATTCAAGCTCTGTTTCAGCAAGCATACCAACACATTTCAGCTCAATGGTAGCACCAAGAGCCTTTGCTTTCGTACCATTCAATCAGGGTAGTCCCCTTAATCTAGCACAACATGATGACATTCCATTGGTAGCGTTAAAAGGGTTACCATAGTTTACTAGAGAAGGACAAGTAACACCTTTTGAACATATCAGAGATGTGGCAGCATTGTGCAATGTGCATCATGTGACACAAGAAAATGTAGCTGTGAGATTGCTAGCTACATTTTTCAAGAAGAAGGCATTGGAATGGTTTAGAAGCTTTCCGGTGGGTTCTATAAGAACATGGGATGAGCTTGGTGATGAATTTACCAGATTTTTTGAGGAAAAATATGATCACCTATCTTTGGTAGAGCAGTTAACAACCATTAAAAGAGCCCCACAAGAACAAATGACGGATTTCAATATCCGATTTCAAAAGACTTGGAACAGAATACCTGCTATGGTAAGGCCTTCTGTTGACTATGCATTTTTATACTATTTGAAAAGTTTAAATAGTGATATCTCAGTCATGATACAGTCCATGGGGGGTACTTCTTTACCTCAGGCTTATAGTATAGCCATTAAGGTAGAAAATAACCCCATTCAAGTAGGAAAGATAGCACCTAGGCCACCTATGCCCTACTTCCCTGAAATTCAATCAAATATGGCATTACAAATGCCATCTTTAGCCCCTTTACCTGTTGTTCCAGCATTACCCATTGCTGTAAGTCAGGGAGTGTCAGCTGCAGGACCATCAAGTCTAGTAACGGTAACGAGTGATTCCAACATGCAATCAAAATGACAGTGGAGAAAGAAATGGTCAATATGGCATCTAAAACAATTGGTATGACATGATAATGAAATGGCCTATAGAATTTAATTTTCCTGACAGTAGTGGAAGAGTGGTCTTCACTGTAAGTCTCCACTCATCAAAATAATAAAGTTGAATTCTATGGCTTGGTGGCTTTTTTATAGTAGAGTGCTCTGCTATGTGAAACTGCTGTAATTCACATCTTTGTAGGTATTCATAAAGGTCGTGGGAAATGTGAAGAATATTTCTACGCATGATTGAATCAAAACCCTAAACCTGCTATACATGCAATCAAGCTATGTATTGTTCCTATTGTAAAATATATGCATTGATAGGAGGTAGTGGATTAAGAAAGTTTATGGCAGTTGCGTTAGTGGAAAGATTTTGCAATCCTCTGGATGGTGAGATTCTGTTGGATGGAGTTGATATCAGAGACCTAAAACTAAAGTGGATTCATAGTCAAATCAGTTTATTCAGCCAAGAGTCTGACTTGTTTGTGACTTCTATCAAAGAAAACATTTTGTTTGAGAAGGACGAAGGCAACATCAAGGAATTCATTGCTTCCACACAAGCTGTCGATACATAAATTTATTACCTAGTTACCGGACGGGTATGACACCTAGGTCAATTTGTTTTTCATTTTCTCCCCTAGTTCTCATTCGTTCCATGACTTGTGATGACATATAGCTATCAATATGACAAGTTTATAAATTTTGTCCAATGTTAATAGTTGGTTTATAAATTTGTGAAGTGTGTTGATTAATATGAGTTAAAAATTATAGGTTGGAGAGTAAGGAGTACAAATATCGAGGACAAAAGAAACAAATGTTTGTAAATGATTTTTTGAATATTGTTGCTACTTAACGAATTTCAATAATACATGAACCATACATATAGATAGGAGTTATCTTCCACTTTGTATTTTCCTTGCCTCGACAATTTGTGTTTTGTTGATTGATTGTGATGTGTATACAGTGATCTAAGCATGGAAGCCAATACATCCCATTTGGAATAGGCTTGACTCTCAAAATATTTGTCTCATGGTAACTTTAAAATATTATCTCTTGTAATTGAGAAGTCCTCCAATGTGCCCAAAGTGGTGAGCACCGTATAGCTGCGACAGAAATGTTCCTCATGAAACTCATGCAGAATTAAGCACAACCACATGAAAAATCAACGACTTTTTGAAACCTTTTGTTTTCTACAGTTTTGATTCTAACTGTAAATGTGCATTGCCAGCTGCCAGCAATGCCAAAAGAAAAAAGCTATTATTATTCTTGTTTTGCTCGTCAAAAGAGAAAGCAAAAATATTACACTAATATGATTCACAACCAATACTTGTATGAAGCAAAGGACATCATAGTATTTATGCTTAGAATTTCAAAAAAAATATTATATTAACCATCTATATGTCTACTGATTACTCACTATCAATTGTTGTGAATTTAGAGGCTCTATGGATAAATACAATTTTTATGTCACCTGTTGTGAATCTAAGAGTTTTGAGGAAAATTATTAATTTTCAGAAGCGTTAGGCAATAAACTGTGGCCAAATATTGGTTGTTAAGAGTGCCCATTTTTCATTTTAATTGATTAGGTTGGAGAAATGAGGAAAAGGAAAGAACAAAAATTATTTGGCATCCAAGTTAAAAGTTTACCAAATGAAATAAAATAAATTAATCTCTTTATTAAGTGTATACATGAACAAAGATGGTACCAACAATGTTAATTAATAATTTGTGCAAATATTTTTCTTTAAACCTAAATTGTAGTTTTCATGCCTATTTTTTTTAAAGTATGTGTTCAAGATAGGTTTGATATTTTTATTTTAACATTTATTTTAAGTTTTTTTCTAATAATAATAAAAAGTGCTCTTCAATAAAGATACTTCTTTGTATTTTTCAAAATTATCAATAAAAATTTAAAAAAATTAATTTAGTTCTTTCTTTATATCTTTTGTTGTTTTTATTTATTTTATTCGGAATTGAAATTGTAAATATATATATTCATATCTTTTATATTTTTAAAAGAAATTGAAACATTAAGATATAATTAAGAAATAATCTCTTTTCTAAATTTGCATTAGATTTCTTATACATAACAATATCCATGACATATTACATCTAATTAGATTGTTTTAAAATAATGTCATAGTTTTTATTTTTTATATATAAGAATATAATGTTACACCACTTTAAAATTCTTTCATAATGTAGTGCCCCTCCGTATTGGCGGATTTGTTGTTTAATGTGTTATTGAATTATGTGGTGAACTTAATATTTTAAATGGCCTTGTTTAATTTGTTATTTAAATTAAAATTTCATATAAGGTAATTTAAATGAAATTAGAATTTAAATAATAATTAATAAATTAATAAATTAATTTTGTGAAATAGAACGTATACGGCTATTATTAAATAATTAAATTAATTTGTTTTATAAAAAGTATTGTTTTAAATGGTATTTAATAATAATTGATAATTTATTATTGTGTGAGGATAATTATTTAAATATGGAAAATTAATGTGATTTTAAATAAATAAGATAAGTATTCGAACTAATGTAAAAAAATGATTTCAAAATAGAAAAAGATTGGAAAAAGACAATACGTGCACATGCACGACTTCAAATGGATTGTCGAACTGGAAACTTGCTTATTTTTGTTGATTTTTTAGTTTCCAAAGCTATCTCTTGGATTTTTAATTTGGAAAAATAAAACTCTTTGTTTTGAAGTATGCTCGTTTTTGCGAAATGTTTTATCAGTTAATTTTGTAAAAAGAAAGAAAAAATTTTGCTTTGCAAAAATATTCTAACAATAATATAGAGTTTGGAATTGAAATTATTTTAAAAAGTGAGTTCATTTATGAAAGTGATCGGGTTCTAGAGGAAGGATTGGTGGCTGCGAAGGGAGTGGGCTTTGGTTCGTTCTCTCCATCTTCGAGTGTAGGAATTCAGGTCGATGTTGCTTGTTAATCTTGATTTTCATTCTCTATTTTGTGTAAACAAAACTCTCTTCGTCTTGCTGTCTGAAATAGATTGTTTCATTTGGTATCGCCGGCAACTTTCCCCAAATTCACGTTATTTATAGGGTGCGAACTTTCTTTTGGTATTCGATTTTGTTTTAGCTGTGGAAATTTTATCCTTTGTAAATTTCAATTTATTGGAATCTAGATTGCGTTAGGGATGGGAATTTTATCTACCAACACTTAGAGTCTATGGCAGCGCCCTTATTAGAGTCATCAAACTCCTTAATTTGTTCTGTTAGCAATTTCTGGAATACCCTTTGGCTTAGCCAAATTGTTCTTAAGACTATGATTCTTGTTTCATAGTTGCCATAGGCGTCTTTTGTCTTGTAAACCAGATTTTATGATATCATGACTGGCTATTGCTACCCTGTTGGGTATGTTGTGTCGCCCATGCTATAGAATCTATTTTCCAACCAGGCCGATTTATGGCTTATACTTAGTAACATTTGAATGAATAAGGTATCGATTTGCACCTTCAAATTGATCCTTGTTTTGTCTCTTCAGGTGCGACTTCTCTCTCTTTCTATTTTGCTTGGTAGATGGAGATAAAAAGAGGCGCCAATTCTCTTATCCCCTGCAGACTATACACTGTCTTGATAGTGAGTTTGGAGTTACAACCGATTGTATTCTTTTGAAAACCTGATTGTTTGTGAAGGCGGCTGCACTTTATGCGATAGGAGGGAAGACAGTGCTAGCAAACTCTTTATATTGGTTGGTGTATTTACTATTTTGTGGAGACTTTTATCTCTTTTCGGCTTTGGCTGATTTGAACTCTGTGGTGGCGCCCAGCGCCGTACTTATGTATCGGGTTGCTTGTCTTGTTTTATCCTTTGTGTATCCTGGTCTCACTTTGATTAGGCTACTATATGATTCAATTATGTCCAGCTCAGGGCATTTATTTCTTGCTGACCTATTTACATTCAAATTGCTAATTCATAGCTCTATCGTACGTCTTAAGTTGGGAATTCGGTAGGCATGTTAATGTTAATAAAACTGAAAAGGCACATTCATTATATTCAGTGTCCTTGGTATTTCGATGGACTCGTAGTATGTTAGGAATCCGTTAGAATGCATTAAGTCTTGCGCCCAAATCCCCCTATGAATGATTTTTATGGATTTCGATGTGTGTGTGTGTGCGCGCACGCGTGTGGATACTTTAATTCTCTTAAATTTGTTTGCTATAAACAACCATATGAATGAATGAATGAATGAATGGTTTTTAATGACGTCCACGAGACCATCAGTCTATGGGACCAAGCACTGAAACTTTAACCATTTTCAAGTTCTTTTCCATGTCAGCCCTTCTATTGTAGATCTTGATCAGAAAGCTAGCAATCTTGAGGAGCCTAGCTTCCCTAAAAAGTTCATTTAGATTATCCACCTTCAAAATGTCTTCATATTGGATACGGATATCATCATAAGCAGCACACTCAATCATGAAGTGCCATTCAGTCTCGACAGTCCCTTTGTTGCAAAAAATACAAGTTCGTTGTTCCCAAGCCTCCTTGGGGACAGCCCACCTACCTGTCTCGCATCTAAGATGGTGTGACCCGGTTCTTAATTGAGCGATCAAAAGCCTAGCCTTGCCTTTAATTGTAACCTTTAGATAGTCTTTCTCATCATGCTCCCACGTGGGGTTGAATTCCTGGATATAATGAGACTTTTTACGGCCAACCTGCTTAGTCCACATAGTAGACCTAAACTTTTCTAGCACAAACTTTTTTATCTCAGCATTAGTGTTGGGGCACTCATGTAGTTTAATGTTCCATTTGTTCAACCACTTGCTATTTTGCTTCATCCAAGTCTTCTTTCTACGGTTTAGCTCCTCCCCAACAACCATTTTGGGCCAGCGGTGCAAATCCATGTTCTCAACTTTTTTTAAATAACTTATTAACCGGATGACAGCAGATGCCTCCAACGGGAACATACCAGTTTCAGCCAAGAGAATCTCATACGGAACCGAAGATTTGACTTTGATGTTAGTAGTGATCAAATGTTTTTGAATTCTTTCAACTTGCCTCCACTTGTGGTTTGACATGCTACCCCCCCAAACCTCACAACCATAGAGGACAACCGGTGCCACCAACAAACCAAAAAGAGTTTTCTTGGTTTTCCAATCCCATAACTCTGCTTTCCTACATCTGTTTTGTAGTAAATAAGACGCCTTCCAGCCACCCTGAATCCTTTTTGCCCTGCAAGTCTCCCAGCTGAGCCTATTATGGAAATCAATCCCAAGATACTTGTATTCTTCCACCACCTCCAAAGGACTGCCCTCAAAGATGAAATTAAATTGCTGCTTCTTCCTTTTCAAAGAGAAGATCATGATTTTAGTTTTGCTGGTGTTAACTTGCATACCGACCTCTTGGCAAAAGAGCTCGAGAGCCTTTAAATGATCTCTCAAACCAAGAGCAGATTTTGCAATTAAGATTAGATCATCCGCATATAAAAGTAACTTCACCACATAACTAGCAAGTTGAATGCCCTCCCCATCAGTTTTGTTTAACCATTCTTCAAGCTTATCAATATATAACCCAAACAGAGTGGGAGATAAGGGACAACCATGTTTGACCCCGATGTGTGTATATATATAATATTACATAGTTTTAAATATTAACATACAAATAAATATATATAGCTATATATGTTTATGAAACTTATTAATTGAGAATTGATTGTGTTACATTTAGGTAAATGTGTATTTAAATATTTGTAGAATATGTTTTCTTATAGTTTTTTAATTAATTTAAATGGTTTCCCCTCGAGTGGAAAGATAAAATGGATTGATGAATTAAATGTTGTTTGAAATTTATCACTGTGATTATGTTAGTGAAAATTAAAGAATGGTTGTATGGTTCTTTACAGAATTGTCTCCCTCTTGAGTTATTTTGATTTCAGGAGATCCTATATGTTGAAGTTTTGTTGAAAGCCATGATTTGCTTTGATTTACCCTTAATTGTGGGTTCTTGGGTAGTCGGTCGTTTTAGGCTTCCAGAGGTGGGGAAAATGTTGCTTTATAATTAGTTTTCATTTTAGTTCTTTGTGAACTATTGTTCATATGCTCGTGTTGGTTTTGTGGGTTTAGCCTTGCACTTGGAAGTTGTTTTACTATGAAGTTATAGCATGAGATGGTGCATGCCTCACTTGAAGTATTTACTTATTTGGCTTTGATAGTTTGTGCAAGTTGGCTTACCCAGTCTGTGATTTTGAGATTTTGTTGCTAGTAGGGAGAGTGGCTTCCCACAGGGTTGGAACCCTAAGTGGTATCCAGGGTAACTTGTGTGGAAGTTGAGTTAATCAAGTGATAACCTAATAAATAGTTAGGGGGTAGGTAGTAATCACACTAATATAAGATAAAAGATGCTTCTCTCAAGTCTCAAGCGCTCGTATAGGCTTGAATGAGACGAGAAGGCCTGAAATGGAAAATCAACTACCTTGTCTGCATGAGAGGTGAGTTGATTCTACATGTGTAAGAATGGGGGGCGGGGATCGGTTGAGGTTGCCAGGGTAACCCAGGATGGGGGTCGGTAACCTATGAAGATCCACATTGGGTAACCCATGTTGAGTCGTGTGATGACACTCTTCCCTTTAGCAACCCTGTGTGTTTGTTGTTTCCCCTTATTGTTCTTGTTCCTCTGGAAGCTATTGTTTCTTTGTGTTTGTTATACTTTTTTCGTGGAGTCTTGTTAGCCATTGTTCACTTGACTGTTTATATTGTGGGTCTTTCTTGTCATCTCCTAGCATGGGGGGTGGACCTTAGGGTCCACATGGTCGGGTGGAACGTGTTAAGCACCCCATTGGGTCCCTAGCCAAAGATCGAGATGTGCATAGTTGTGCCATTTGCAGTGACTTTAGAGTTGTACCTCAACTAGAACCTGTCTGGATGCTATGTATTCACTCATTACAGTTGTATGATTCCATGTTATTATACTATTCTTGTTCATGTTGGGAAGCACTATTGTATTAATGTAATCCTTGAATATTGTATCTTCATGTTATAAATGTAATGAATGTAATCATTGGCATCATCTTATGATCACTAATGGATGCTTATCAGTTATGTTATGGTTATTGATTCTTGGTATTATTATGCAGTTATTGGTTCATAACGTATGATTCTTTAATGTTGTTGTATATGTGGAAATATTTATAATTAAGTTCATAGTGTGAAAGATGCAATGTAGTGTAATATATTTGTGGTTAGTTAATCATCGTTATGGGTTTGGGATGATTTTAGAGATATTTGAAATGTAATGCAGCCATATTACCCTAAGGGACTTAGTTAGATGATATATATATGTATGGTTTCATTACTAGTGTATGTTAACTCACATCTCATATTAGTTAAAAAAAAATTGTGTCATAAATGTTGATGTTTTAGTGTCCTTTGGGGTTTGTGTGGCGGGGTGTCACACATAATTTATTAAATAAAGATATCTTATATATCTTTATATACACATAAAGATACATAAAGATATCTAATCAAGATATCTTTATATTTTTATCTTTCCTAACTATAAAATTTCTTCATTTTTACTTATAAGTTTCAAAATACATATATTAAACATTTAACAAAGGTATAAAAATATCAGTTTGCTTTTATTTCTTTTTTATAATTGTATTTAGAAACTTACATCTTAAAAAGATATCTTAAATAATACAATTTTGTTTCTTAAAATTATAATTAGTTTTATAAAGATTATATAAATCGTGTGCATGATTTACACAAAGTGGTCTTTATTTAATTATCCTTGTACAATATTTGTAAAGATATTTCAACCCTCCTATAAGACTTTTTACTATAATATCTTTATATATAAATTATTTATATAAATATTTGAATGTTTTTATTTATATATATTATTTTTTATGGCAATGTCTTAATAAATTATTTTTGAAGTTAATTTATGAAGATTTATGTATAATGATATTTATTCTCATCATAATAAATATGAATTATATAAGTTAGATATCTTTAAAATTTTATATCTATATATAAACAAACAAATATAAATTTCTTTATTAATAAATTGTATATCTTTATAAATAAAGTTAAAGAAATATATTTTTTTATTAATTTTTTTAAATAAAATTATATCTTTATATAGAAAGATAAATGTATATATTTCTCTATTAATAAGATTTATATTTTTATATATGAGTTTAAAGATGTCTTTTATATTATACAAATTTAAGAATACTATATTATATCTTTGTTCTTATCTTTTTTAAAAAACCTTTTATATATTAAATTTTAATTTTAATTTAATATCTTTATAAATCTATAAGAGATATGTTGAAACTTAATCAAGTTTTTTCTTCCAATTTATAATTTGTTTTCTTTTTTAATCTTATTTTTAGTTATTAACCTGCTATCCAACCCTTTTTTTCTCATTTCTATTTGCTTTCTCAAATCTTGTGCAACTTTCTCCCCTTCCCCCCTCTCTACTATCTTGGTATGCAAACACTCATTTTGTTCCTACAAGTCTTTTTCATCCTGATGATGGATCACAGAATGTGATCTAAAATGTTCATGCAAATAAACTGCACATAGTAAAATCCAAAAAAAACTCTCTCATCATTATGGACTACAAAATCTAATGTCTAACTAAATAGTAACTTGACAAGATAAACTTCTCATACTTACTTCAAGCTCAAATCCATAACACTATAATATGTAGTCAATTTTCATTATGCAATAATTACGTCATTATGATTGATTTTAACTCCACCCCTAACTCTAATTCTAACTCTAGCATGTATAAACTTAAGTTAACTTTATTAAAGATATATAACACTAGCACTTATTCTAACTCTAACCCTATCCTAACCATATAAATATATAAAAATTTCTAACAATAACATAATAATATAACACTAACACCAATTCTAACAATAACACTAATTCTAACACTTACAATAATTCTAACCCTACCCCTAACTCTAATTCTAATACTAATAGTAATAGTAATTATAACACTAACACTAATTCTAACCCTACCCTAACTCTTATTCTAACTAAAATTCTAGCCATAACCCTAACATAAACACTAATACCAACCCTAACCCTTACTCTAATTATAACTTCAACCCTAACCCTAACCTTATTTATACAACTAACAACTAAAACTAATTGTAATTGTAATCATAACCCCAACTTGAACCCTAACCCTAACCCTAACTATAATAGTAATTATAACTCTAACACTAAGCTAACCATATGTATCTTTTCAAAATTATATCACTAGCACTAATTCTAATCAATATTATAATTATAGTTAAGGATATGATTTGTGTTACAATTGGGGCTAGGGTTTAAGTAGGATTAGGGTTCAATTGGAAATATGGTTTGGTTAGGGTTAGAGTTCAATAAGGGTAAGGGTATGTGCAGGATCATGATGGGCCAAAAATTGGCGATATGATGGGTATTTGTAGGGTATGTGGCTGACAACTTTTTTTTGACCCAAAATTGATAAAATGAAAAGGGTTTTTAAAGGAGATTCTCAGCTTTCCACCAATATAAATTATTCTTTACTTTGAATTTAATAAATAATTATTATCAATTTCTATTTGAATTATGCCTAAAATCCTGATTGATAGGCTGATTGAAAAAAATCTATAGCTTTCAAACAGTATCAAATTTTTTGAATCCAAAATATGCATCACATTCTATGCTTCACATACTATAGGATTAAGAAAAGAAAATTTGAATTTCATGAAGTTTTTACCAAGTTAAGGTGGTTAGACATACTAGTTTTTATATTTTTTAAAAGTTGTAATAAAAAAATCATAATTAATTATTTACTTGGAAAAGAATTACAAAAAAATATGCATCACATCCGGACATGAGTGCTCTACTTATGTATAAAATATTATAAAAAAATATTATCATTTTATTGTGGTTAGGGTGGTCAGACAGACACCTACTTCTTATTTTTTCCCTCAAATTTAAGTACTACTGCATTGAAATTTGAAATTTTCACCAAATAGATTTTTTTTTTAAATAAACATAGTAGTTTAGAAACTACATTCAATTAGCTACAGATTCTATTCTTATATATTTTTGAAATAATATAGATAACTTATTCAAATTTTTACATCAACTTGCCTAACTCTGATTTTTCTGAATTTTTTGCCACTTAAGGGCATGTTTTTTCCATTATGATCCTACACATGCCCGTAAGTTTTCAGTTGGGGTTAGGGTTAGGGTTAAATTTTGGTATGGGTTAGGGTTGGAGTCTACATTTCAATAAGGTTAGGATTTAATTAGGGGTAGGATTCAATAAGGGTTCAATTAGAGTTACAATTCAGTAAGGGTTAGTGTTAGGATTAGAACTAGGGTTCAACTATAGTTACAATTCAATTAGGGTTTAGGGTTAGGGTTATGGTTCAATTACAGTTAGGGTATAATTAGGGTTAAGATTCAAATAGTGTTAGCGTTAGGGTTATAGGATATAGCTTAAGGGTACAATTAGGGTTAGGGTTAGGGTTAAGATTAGGGTTCAATTAGGGTTAGTTTAGTATTTAATCAAGGTTAGCATTAAGAATCAATTTGGGTTTAGGGTTTAGGGTTTAGAGTTAGGATTGAGGTTCAATTTGTATATTTAGAGGATTATGACATCTTAGTTTACACATACAAAGATTTTTTTCATAGAATAAAGGAGTATGCAAAACATGCCAAAGGTGTTCTCTATATATTACAAACATTTTGTGTTTAATTCAAACAAGATTGCATTAATTTGGGAGTATGCAAAACATGCCAAAGGTGTTCTCTATATATTAGTGACATTTTCTATATAATTCAAACAAGATTGAATATATTTTATGCTACAATTATTCTCCATGCTTACTTCTATATATTTTCCTATTGGTGTAACCCTTGCACCCCCTAGTGCAAGTGCTAGTATAAATCATTTCATGAAGTGACAAGAAAATTAGTCTACCTATCTTATTTGAAAGCTAAAGGGTGCATAATCTTAGATGTTTTCGCATGTGTATGTTCTAGCCCAACTCTAATGTAGTCCATACTTATCGAGTAAAGAAAAAAGAGACTAAACTCCATCGATTGCTTCAAGTTATCAAGAACAATATTTTGGCTTATATAGTTTCTATTAATACTACTAATACTTAGCTCGAGATTCAATACATTTTAAGTGTGTGTTCACATATTAAATACTATTGAACATACAAGTCATAATGAGTGAATTTTAAGACAAGTGAAAGATATGAACATGCTTATGATGTCTTATAGTAGTAATCTCAATGCTAAATACGGATAATTTGTGCTCTTGGTAAATTTTATTTTGTGGATTATTGACCTTTTCCCATGAATGGTTATATACATTTCCATGATCCATAGGCATGTCATCCCTTGAGGCAATTTATCAAATAGTTATTGTCTTGCATTCACAGCTGCAAGGGTCACTTGCTTGAGAATATGATGCTAATGATGTTTGATTTCATTCCTTTATTCTTTATGAGTGATGAAAGTTCTTGGTTCTTAAAACCCTACATCTCTTCGACAAGCAAGAAGGCTACAGAGAGTTGCAGACAATTAAATTTTTTTATTATTGAACTATGGCTTAGGGAAGGGAGTGATAATGGTAAGACAATGCTCTAGTCAAGTAAGGTATAATTGGCAAGAATTGTGGATACGTGATACTTAATCAAAAATGTGATAGCTAGATGGCATTCTTACATAGATAAGATCTAGGGAGGAGTGAGAGGTTACATACAATAGAGTCGACACACCTCATTTAGTCCTTAGTTGGCATAAAATAATCCTATATATTGGTCTATTGATGCTTATTACAGTTGGACTTTATATGGGGGTGTTATGTTTTATTGTTACACCCACCCATGGAATAATTAAATTTTGTGTACATGTCCTAGTTGAGGAAATCGTGAAAGTTATGATAGAAATAACCATACCTTGTGTTCCTTTTAATAGGATGAAAGCATGTTCAACTATATTTTGTCTCTCATTTTATTTATCTTGGTCACAAAGACTTTTCTGAATAAATTCCTCTCTTGCAATATCAAATTGTAGATTTCCTTAAATAAGGAAGACAAAGGAAACCTTGATAATAATTACTTAAGAATGTATATTGGTAAATAGGTGTAAACATATTCTTGTATGTATGTATGTATGTATGTATGTATTGACATACATACATGAGTTATACCTTTTTTATTTATTTAATAATGTATCCTTATAATGCAGGAAGCTCTATAGTTTCAAGAATAGTGAGGATTGAAACAATCTTATTTGCATATGCTTGTGTGTGCATATAGATAAAATTTTAGTGTTGGTTTCATGTTTATTTCACATTGCTAAGGCTATGCTATGTTAGCGTTGAAGGTGAATTTCTATGTTGACTAACGTGACTGACAAGCAAATTTCATAATGTTCCTTGTATATGACTAACCTTGATGATATAAAGATTGTTGATAAGTTTGCATACATATAGACTTGTAGCCTTCATGATTGACTATGCATGTGCACAAGCATTAAGCATAATGACATTTTTGGTGTATGCATTGGGTGTGATTAATCATGATGTGATTAGATGATTGGTATGATTTGTTTCACAAATTCCATTACTCAGTTAGATTCACATTGCTAGTCTTCCTCGTGTTGGGTCAAATATTCTCCTTTCAAGGAGAATTCTGAGGAAGTGTTTCACTTCGTGGTAGGGTGGAAATGTGCTCCAACAATGTTCTCGGGCCCTTAAAGTAGTTGAAGGAGTTTCAAAAGTTGAAAGGATCTTGTCAGGAAGGCTCAAGTCTCAGTTTATTGTATAATCTTGCAATCGTCAAAGTGGTCTATTGTAAGGGAAATGTTCCCAAATGTTTCGCCATGTAATTCGGCACATGTACTCCAAAGTTATTTAACCAATATAATTTTTAATTTTTTTTTTTACATTGGACACGTGTCATTTTATATGCATTGTGATGAGTATTTTGTGTATTTAGTTGAGTTTAATCTATGGAGGACATCACACACTTACACATTACCCACTTTTCATATTGGACTACCTCTACTGAAAGTCAACACTTCTTTTTCTAACCTTAAAACAACCCTTTACATTAAAACATACCACTTTAATTTAAATAAGAATATTTATTAATAACTTTATCTTCAATCTCTAAGAGTATCAATCATTTTTGTAATAAAACTTTTCGGGATTTTCATTTAATTTACCACCTTATATTCGATGATATAAAACCATGTTGCACTTTGCCTAACCTATTGTCTAAGATTAAAACCATGGTCTACACCTATTTTAAAATTTTAACATCCTACAATAGACCAATTTAATGTCTAAAAAATAATAAGAAGGTCTATCTCTTATATAACTAAATCAGATATAGAAATATTATTTTAAAAAATGTGAAGGAAAGTGAAGTAGTGTGGAAGTACTCGCAATAAATCAGCACCCATAAAATATAGGTCTAAAATAATATTGGTAAGAACAAACTAGAGAATATTTTTAACATTACCAAAAGATGTTTAAATAACTATAATATCAAATGATGTGCATTTACTCCAACCATTGTTTTACCTCTTCAAAATTTGATAATAATTGTTTATATCTCATCACCCCTCTATTTGGTTATCAGAATTGCATCCTAGAAAGCATATCACCTCCCATGGAAAAAGTAATTGAACTTGTGGATACATAACATTGATTTGAAGGAAACAAACAAAGTCACTCCATTATCCAACATTGATTAAGTAATCATAATGAAGATATTCCATGTCATGGACTATATCCATGGTTATGTTTAGTAGTTTTCTTAATCTGAATCTACAACTATCTGTATATGTAAACAATTCTTTAAGATTGCATTTAATTTAATACTCAATCTTAAAACATTGAATTGATGGATGAAACATAATGGTATGATTCTATCGAGATTTCAGTATTGAACTTTTGTAATTCTTCAAAGTTCAATGCTCTCCTAAAAAGCAACAAAAGAAAATATATATATAGAAACAAATAATAAGAATAAATTTATGCTTGTCTTGCATTTCAATAGTTGTATATAGAAACTCTTTCAAAAGTGAGCTTAAAAATCTTCACAGCATCAATCTATAGCACTTGGTGCATGAAGTCTTTAGATTTATGAAGTTTTTGATAATGACAAGAACGACGAGATTTCATCTTGAATAATAAATTTAAATTCAAATAAATATATTCACTTTTGAATGGTAAAAAAAATAATTGCTTGCTCTCTATTATTATAATATATGTGCTCTCTATTATTATAATATATGTAATATCTGATCAATAATTATTGATATAGTTTGATCAACCACTTTCCTAACTAAACAATAAAGAACAAATAAAGTTGAATATATAATATCCATCATAAAATTTAATATTCATTAAAAATGTAACAGAGCACAATGAGGCAAGGAGGCAGTTAAAACAAATGTAGTAGTTGGTTAACATGTAGCGACCAACTACCCCTTCAATATTAATAAATGTAGAAGTTACATATTGTTTTTCTTTCTTTAAGATTGCAAGACCAAATGTGAATTATGTGCAACAGGGTTCGTTTCATGTCCGTTGTGCAAAACAAATTTATCACTCTAAGGTAGAGGAATATCAAGTAAATTATGATGTAGTTTTGGAAGCAAATTATGATATATCTAAGTTTCAGAAAATGATAAGAGTTGATTGAGGAGGAAGCGATCTTATACTAGATATAGCTTAAATTTGATGTAGTCTTAAAGCATCCATTTTTTCATATTCAAAGTAAATTAAATTAAAATAACTATATGATAAATGAAGGCTTTCATAAAAATTCTATTCAATTAATTTATGAATTTTTCAATAGTTTATTAGTATCATTTAATATTGTGCATATGTTTAGATGTATTATTAATTATATTCTAACATTTATTACTTAATAATGAAGAACATACTTCTTATATTCATATGATGAGGGATCTTTGTTTGATAATGATTATGATTATGATTATGATTATGATTATGATGATGATAAAGTTGGTAGTATGGCTATTGCACTTTTTATACTAATATAATTAATTAAAGTTCACATTAATAATGAAATTTAAGTCCATTGTATGATAGAGATAATGTTGGGACTGATGTCTTGCCAAAAAAAAACTTATACAAAAGAATCTATTTCTTCTAAAATAATACCATAAATCTATTATAAATTTTGGCCCACTTGTTGTCATTGCAATAGAGAAACCCTAATTCAAAATTTTGGATTCAATTTAATTATAAAAACCTTACTAATTGTCAACCACCATATGGTTTCAACATTATTGTAGGTGATTCATGACATGATTGGCATAATATTAGAAATTTCTATACCCCTAACGTTCTTCATGCTTCTTCTTTTTATGGGAACATTTATATGATCATTAGAAGTGATGAATAGTGCACTTTAGTGGTAGGGTTACCTATAATATCTCTTAAGAATCCTTTGGGAGATTCTCCATCTATGAAGTGTAGGATACTTTCACACGAAGAACGATGTCATGTCATGTTCACTCATCCTTTGTTTGATGTTAAGGATGTATTATTGCTATGAATATCATGATTCAATGTTAATTTTTAAATTTGATATTAAGGGGAGTTGTATAAGATTTTTTTTGAATAATATTAAAGTTTTAATATGTTGAATAATGGTTGAGCTTTTCTAATTAACTTAACTAGATCAATAGAGTGCATGTTCTCTCCTAGACAATAATTTGCTTGTATGAGATCAAAAAATTTTTATAGTAGCTACATTTGGATATTCATTATTTGTGGACATGTCTTGCAAAGAAAAATCATGTTTTAGAAAGGGATGTGGTTTTGTAATCTCATGGTTTAGACACACATGGTTTTTGTGATACCACTTGGTGTTTTTCTTCAAGCTTATTTCTATAAAAGTAGGAACATGAGTAGTTGTTGAGGTTTATTATCATGAAGTTTGGCTTCTTTGTTAAGGTAACTAATTGAAGAGTTTTGTATGCCACTTATGTGAGAAGAGGACACATGGATTGGGATGTGTGTTTACATGAATCTTATTTTCTTATTTGCATGAAGTACAATTAGGGGGCTTGATGTTTCTATGAGTGTATTGAAATGATGAATCTACAACTGAGAATAAAGAAAAGAAAATTCCCAATTCAACAAATCAACAACTACTTCAATAGATCCTATGCACAAACAAAGTATATCAAATGAAATAACTCAATCAAATTATTCCTCCACAAAGTGCATCAATCTTACTCCATTGTGTGTGATAATGTTGTAAAATAATTGATGCGGATTGCTCTTCAAACATAAGCATAAAATGTAATAGGAAAATGGATGTGCTATGATAGCTTGAATGCAAGATTGTGGATTTTTTTGAGGGGTTGGATGATGGTGGATCTATAGTTTTCACCTGATATCGATCAACAGTGGAAGATGATTTGAAAGATTGATAGATAAGATTAATTGAGAGATCATGATGAATATGCATGCAACATGTGTCATGATGAAGGGTTTGATTGATGAGTTAATTGGTTGCATGGATGGGTGAAGTGAGAGCATGAATGAGTGAAGTGAAAATTAGGGTGATTGAACAAAAGTTGCTTTTTAGTCAACTCACTTAGAAGAATATAAATATAATTAAATAAATAAATTTATTTAATTTCATGTGCATGAGGGAAAGATATATTTAGAAAATAAATAAAATATTATTTTTCTTTATTTTTAGATAGAAAAAAGAAATTAATATATTACATTGTTTTATTTAATTATAGAGGAAATGTTAGCTAATTAGGGTGGACAAGCAGAGGGTGAGGGGTGATCGAGATGGCCTACAATGGTGCATATGCTGAATATATTGGCACTTTTGCATTAGGTTATCACAATTGATAAAACTGCGTAATTGATAGGTAGTTTAGTGTATTTGATTAATAGATTGATGTAATTGATTAGGATTATGCTTTTGATGGGAAAATGGCACAATTGATGTAAAGTTGCACAAATGATCAGTAGGATGGTGTAATTGATGGAATTTCATAGTTGAAGGGTAAATTGGTGCTAGGTTGTTTTGAAGCTCATGATGCATGTGTGTTTGTTGCACCAAGGACCTAGATTCTATTATGTCTTAGGAGTGACATCCTATCACTATGTATTTGTGAGCTAACCTTATTGAAGTGGAGTGTGAGTTTCTCGGATCAATCAGGTTATGGAATATTACGTACATGCCCAAGATTAGGACACATAGGGCTATGATGACAAATTTGGTTAAGTAATGACATAGAGAGCATGACACTTTTGTATTACCTACTGGGAAAATGACATGCACTTTGGAGGATGAATGGAGGATACTAAGGATTCATATTCATGTGGAGTGAGTTAGCTATAATATTGATAAAGGCGAGGAGGCTTTGGAGAGAGTATCTATGATGGATGACTTGGGTGTGGAGCACAATGAGATAGATTTATAGAGGGATATGTATAGATTTGATCAACTTCCAGTTCCATTGGTGTAAGTTTTTGGTGGGGTGTTGTTTCAACATCAAAGATCCAGAGGGTTTTTTATTAGATGGGGTCATGTGCTAGAGAGGATGGTCAATGACAAGGGTGAGATATGCATGGGGGCCCTATGTGTTAACTCATCTATACCATTATATGCATCAAATCATTTATAGGTATGAGCCTAGTCTTTCTTGCATATGTGGGCTTGGGAGCACAAAGTTGTGACTCACCACTAAGGACGAGGGGAGTTGAGCAACCTTATATATAGTTATATGTTGGTTTACTGACATATCAATGATTGGGTGACCTAGATTACTAGCATCAATTTTTTTGAGTTGGATGAGTTTATCTGGTGACCATATCAATAGTGTGAAGTGTAGGTTGATGATGCAAAACATTTGGCATATTATTGACAAACTAGATATGGTCAATAATATGCCAAACACTTTAGCGTACTGAAGGGAAAAGGAAAACTAGATTTACACCTTAATCTTGGTCGACCCTCCCTCTAAAACTCGTTGGTAAGTGTTCTCTATTATTTTTTAATACAAAACTGAGATTTGCCTCCATTTTGTAGTGTATTTCAAGACTTTAAAGGCACGACTGTGATGATATTATGACCTACTCTTTGTCATCTGCACTTTGTTCTTTGTATCTTCTTGGCACTTTGTTTAACTTTGGCCGCCATGAGAGCTGGAAAGAGCACGATTTGCATTAGCAAATATATGACACAAAATAATTTCTGGAAACATGACACTATAACAGTGTTGGTAAGCTTGATACTTTCCTTTCTTGCATACTTTCCAACTCCTTCAAGCCACCATAAAGTATTTTGATGTTAGCTGCCACTTATGAGATCTTTGTAATCTCAAAGCCACCATTACTTTGTTGCTTTTGAAGAATTTCATTATGATTAAGAAAAAGCAAAACAGAGAATAAACGCCCTCTTTCTGTGACTGCGCACCAAGAGATCTTTACATATATAGCTCGAAAACTGTAACATACTTTGTACCTGGTCGTCCCTACTGTGCTTGGGTTTATGCACTCCATTTGAAGTCTAGACTAGGCTCGACCCATAAGTCTTTTACACCATTTTTACATATTTCTGGCCACGACTAATATAATCTCCATCATCTCCATCTGGGTATCCTGGCACAAACAGAAAAACTTCTATGCTTTGTATCTTCAATGATTTTCCTTTATGTTTAAAAGAATTCCATAGATATGAGTAAAAACTCGAAAGCCCAGATCATTTTCTCCTTCTGTGGGATTTGTATTGATTATTATGATATATGGCTCGACCCATGAGATATTATCATTGTGCTGCAAGTGAAATCTGGGTTTTATGATGTATGAATAAGCTTGAAGGATTTAATTTGGAAATTGCATTATGTACCTTCCTCTAGAAATTCTCATGTGATTACTCTATGATATTCAACTTCTGTGATCTGTAGCTTTTCTGTGAATAACAAAAGTCTTCCATATATATGTAAACCCGATTTGAACAGGCCATGGCTTCACAACATTCTATTTTTTTGCATTTCATATTTTGGAAGGAAGGCTGAGATTGACATCTTCTGCCAAGCTTCTTAAGTTCTGCGGTAGCTGTAAATGCCAATTCCTTTGCATATGATGTTTCTTTGGCGAACTTCATCCTCTTTTTGCAGAATTTGAGTTTGTAATTGAATGTCAACTGGATTATTTGCAGCTTGTTCAGACATACGTTTTAAGAATGTCATCTGCACTACTCACGATACCATTCTATTGACAAGAAAAATTGTATCTTGCCTTGTTAATCCCAAATGATTACCATTATTAGATATAGAATTGTGTCATTATTTTCCATGGAAAACCTGTAGATACTTGTTCCTTGTTGCTATCTCACATTTGTTCAAGCTTCTTAGCACACTTTGTGCACAATTTTCTGTTCTAAAATGTTGAGTTTGTAGACTGTATCTTCACTTATTATTGTGCTTTTCAAAAACTTGTATTCCATCAACAGTCACTTAGAACATACTATAAGTTTTTTCAAGTTATTGCTCCTTGAGTTGAAAGCCTCTGAGATAGCTGCCAATTTGTTCTATTATTGACTGTTTACATCTTTTCCTTCGTAAAATATCTTTCCACAAGCCCTGCTTCTTCAAGTATTTTTCTTTACAAACTATGCCTCGTATGCTGTCCATCTTAACTTGTGAACATGCCCGAAAATGGCTATTGATTGATTAGCACTACAATGGCATCTGTCACTGTTCTTCTTAAGTCTCTTGTAGACTGTGTATGTATGAAGTTGCTAAAATAGTTTTAAAATTAAATGCCCCATTTCTCTTTAACGTAAAGGTTGCTCCATGTTAATTGATGGTATACATGATCTAAGGTAAATCAATTGCCTTTTATGTTGATGTATTTCTGTTCAAATGATGGATGAATGAAGACTTGCTCTATTTGTCTCCAACAGTTTTTTTGTTTGATGACTGTTATGACTCTCATATATGAAGGTTGAATATGAGAGTACCTTATGATATGTCAAGCTCAACCCTTGTGGGAGCCCGTTTTTCCCCACATATCTGATAAAAATGATTATAAACATGAAGAACCTGTTCCTGCACATTGAAACAAACGTGTCAGCAAAATAAAAGAAGTTGAAAGCTTCCATTGAATTATGTTTTTCTTGATTGTCATCCTTTCATCTGATGGATGCCTGATCAAATGTATAGTATATTTTTGTTAGTAGCGTAGGAACATGATAGGATTTGATTCCCATTGCTTAGAGACCATCTCTAATACCATATTTCATCATTCTTGCAGATGCATCAGAGATTGGAGGTTGGAGCTGGAGTTGAAGCCACAACTGAAGACCTCGACTTGTCAATGATTCGTCATTCCAGGCAATGACGAATCACTTTCTACCCTATGCCTTCTTTATTCTTAGTTGTATAGTGTACTTTTTTTTCTTCTTGTATCTATCATTTGATTATAAATATCAAATTGGCTACTCCCACGGCATGTGCGGGACTTCAGCTTTTCCAATATGAATAAAGCAGCATTCTTTTATGCAAATTTATGAGTTCCTTTGTCTGAGATTTGCATAATAACACTTGAAATTCATAAGTAATCAAAGTTCTGGAACATAATGAATACTTAAGCAGAAATTTTTTTGTACCTTCTTTGATGGATGCAATTCAGCTCTACCTATTTTGAGCTGGTAGTGAAAAATAGGTAACAAATTGGCGACCTCTGCAGAGTGTTTGCCTGCTAAACACCATAGACCAGTTGCCTAGCATATCCATTGGGCATGAAGTTTATTGTTGCTTTTAACCTATAAAAACCTTGTAACTCAGCTTCAAAACTCACAAACTGAAAGAAACTACTGCAACTCTGTTGAAGATAGAAGTTGGAAAACCACGTGCATCAACTGCACTTTATTGAAAACAAAGCAATACTGGAATGAAACGTGCCATGGGGCACTTATTGAAAGCATAATTGAAACTCTACTCTACCCTACACTAACCAACAGTGTTAGTGCTCAGACATGACCGTTTACTAGTTGTGAGAAATAGCTGCCCTTCCTCAACAACAGAGGATGCTTCAAATCTATAAGATTAATCAAAAAGAAGTATAGACATTTGATTAACTGCTGCTCCTTCTGTTCAAAAACTACCATCAGCATAGTTTGGATCATCATAAAAAGCATACCTTCCTTATTTGACTAACCACCAAAGATGTTATTTTGAGGCATATAACTAAGATTAACTTGCTACTCCGTAGTTGCAATCACATGCTTTGGCAGAACCATGACTTGTGGTAATTCTGTCGACTTCTTTTTTGAAAAATATCTAACCGGACACCCTTTAGAGAACATAAAACCTGGCCTCTTATTGATGTTTTCATGCTTATCAATTGTTGGCACTCTAAATTGCTGACTAGACTGCTCCACTCACAGTGTAAGGTTTTCCCCCTTTCTTGTTGCCTCAATTTCAATCTGATTTGAAAGAGATGTTGATATGTCATCAAGTAATGAAGGAATGTTTACTTCTTTCACCTGAAAAGGTTGATCATATACTGTTGGTTCACATGGCATCAAACTGTCATCAATGTTAGAGAAAAAATCCTCTATGATATTTAGGAAAATATTCTCATCTGATTCATAATTGTGAATTGGATTCATATGAGTCTTATCACCCTGTTGCTCAAGGGTAGTAACTGATGTTAGTAAGTGTGTGTTGTCTTCATTCTCATCAACAAATTCAGGTAACTTCTCGAACAAATTAGCTAAATATTGAGATTCAATCTCTATTTCCTTGTTTAAAACATGTTCAACTTGATGTTGATTGTCATCTAAGTTTAAAACAAAGGACTCAAGATCATTCCAAAATATGGCTTCCTCACAATCATCACTTGCATTACCTTATGGAATTGGATGAGCAGCTTCTAACATATCACATTTGTTGACCTCAACCAGCAACTCATCTCATTGTTTTTCATCTTCCTACTCAATAAAGGAAGGTAATTCATCAAATAAGAACCTGAAATCATTGCCTTCCATACCTTTTTCAAGCTCCTCAACCTGTTGTCCTGATTGATGTTCGTTCACCTCTTGCTGCAAGTCTGCTTTGCAAATGGTATCAGGACATGCATGCATAAGTTGGCTCTCTTGAGATGACTATTTATGAAGACTCATAGCTTGATTTGCTACATGCACTTGACTTTGCAATAGAAGAGGATCTCTGAAACTTGGAATAGTAGCCTCTTGAACTAGATTCGACATTTTGAATTCTGGATGCTTGGTCCAAGAAGGCTACCATAACTGTTCAGTACTTTGACGATTTGGTTCAGGCTCTTGATACTACTGAAAATGAGAGTTCATGGGCTCCTGTAGGGACTGAGCTATTGAAATAGAGGGAACTTGAGGAATCTCTTGAATTTCTTGAAGGAAAATAGGCGCTTCATGTGGCTGGTCTTGAGGATTAAAAAATTCAGGTTGCACTAGCATAGGCTCTTGTATTGGTAAAACATCTCTAAAACTTGGAACCTTGATTTTAAAAGGGTTAAGAGATTCACTTTGCTTGAAACTTGGAAATTTAAAATTACGAACCTCCTCCTGAACAGGTTGATGTGGAATACAAGGAGCTACTTGGACCTCATGCCTCTATGTTTGAGCAAGCAAAAGCTTCATTTGCTCCTCTTTTGCTGCTAACTCCCTTTTGAGCTTTTCTTCAAACTATTTCCTCTGCATCAGTAATTCTTGCTCATGAAGGTAGGCTTGATAGGCCATCTCTTCTTGTTGTTGATCATACTCTACTACCTCCTAAACTCTTCTATCTGCTTTGCTATGTCTGATAGTATGTCCTTCATGTTATTCATGTTACTTTTCATATCATCAACCTCTTGGAGCTGATTTTGGATATCCGAATGTGGATCTGAAGGCTGAGTAGGGGTGGGTGGGAGGTAAGCATGTTGAGCATGCTGATAGGCTGTTGTTGCATGGTTGTTTGGGATAAAACCAACAGCATGATTGGCCTGATATGGCTGATAGGATGATTGGTTGACAGGATTTTCATGAAACGGAAGTGGGTATACATGTTGACTATGAAAATTTGTCATCTCTACTCATATAAATGCTGGAAATTAGAATATTAAGCTTGAATTTGAAACATACCAGCACTTAACTTGTTGAAACCAGTAGATTTGCTCGAAGTCGCTACGTATAAATATGTACCTCTGAAAGGTAAAATATGTTGTTGTATATACTAGGACATCAGCTTGTATCTTTGAATTTCTTCTCTGAAGTGAACTTCAGAGTCCCACCGGGCGTGCCAAAAATGTTGTCGAACAGATTACACCCGAACGCTTGAATAATTAAATTCAGCAATCTGTTGAAACATTGGATCAAACTTAGGTTGTGGGTGACCTATAACAAGATTGAACCTTCGGATTCTAGGTCAGCTTCCTATTTGATGATCAATTAGGTACTTGAATGATTTGCTTTGAGAAAAGGGAAAGAGGAACTGAATTGAATGTATAAACTAAAACTAAGACCTCGGTGATGCACCTAAATGATGGTGTTGCATGCAACTTGTTTCACAATTACACTTCAATAAACCTATTCGCACAACTAAATCTAAATAGTTTAACCACATAAATAATTTATATGAAGGCTTGACTGTATTACCATCTTCGAAGGAAGAGAACGTCTTCACAACTAAAACAGTAAAATAAGCCAAATGCAAAACATACAACTTGTGGAATCAAACTTGATTGTATACAAGCACATATGAAATGAGATGAGAAAATAAAGGTTTTTGAGATTAAACACGATAGATTCCTTATCAAATCATTCACACAGCATGACACTTGAGATTTTGAAGGCAAACACTTTAGCGTACTGAAGGGAAAAGGAAAATTCTACAAATTTAATGAAACTTGATTAACCTGTAATAACCTGCTACTGTATTAATCTGTAAATAAAGCTGAGTTACAAGATGATTCACTTTGCAAAGTGCAAATGCTGAATAACAAGAACTGGCTTGAAAAAGATAAACTTTTGCAATATATACAATACGAATGCACTTCAAAGTGCATGAATAAGCAACTGAAAGTGATCTGAAAGTGAAAAATGACAACTCCAAAGTGAAATCCGAGCACAAGTAAAGATCCCTGAAAATGTGGTTCAAACTCATGCAAAAATGAGTGAACTCAGTCTTGAATCTGCAGTCATAAAGCATGTAACTGATCTACAACTTAAACTGAATTGAAACCCCTGAAAAGGTGGTCTAAAGCATGCAAAACCACCTCGTTCTTACCAATTCGCCCATGCACATTGGAACTCCATCTTCACGTCTAAGTCTTCAGTTGAAATTGATGTGTAACTGAAGTAAATTGTGATTTAGCTTTACATAATATTTTTATTTGCATTTTAAGATGATGAATTAATTAAATGATTTATAACGCATCATTTAATTAATCCATTTACATTATTTAATGCAAATAAATATAAAAAGAATAAAGCTAATTTAGAAAATATATTTCTTCACTTCATGATCTTCAAGCTCCATACATCATACTTAGTATGTATTTTGCACTTTTCACTAAATAATCACCATTCGACCACACTTGGCATAAATTTGTCAATAATTTAAATGTTTTGCCATAATACTTTAGCACCAATCTTCATTGCTTGATAAGGTCGACCACTTGCTAGGCTCATTGACTTAAAATTCATGGCCACATGGAGGATAAGGAACACAATGATTATTAAAAATCATCAAAAAAAGCTTAGGGCGAATGCACAAAAGTAAGCATCGAACCCTAAAAATCATTAACACTCTTCACTTTTGCTTCATCGAACAAACTCTACTACTGCCGCCATGAAGGGTTTGAGCTTGGTTTTCGACGACTCCCTTCAAATTTACACCTTAATCTTGGGCAACCCTCCCTCTAAAACTCGTTGGTAAGTGTTCTCTATTGTTTTTTAATACAAAACTGAGATTTGCCTCCATTTTGTAGTGTATTTCAAGACTTTAAAGGCACGGTTGTGATGATATTCTGACCTACTCTTTGTCATTTGCACTTTGTTCTTTGTATCTTCTTGGCACTCTGTTTAACTTTGGCCGCCATGAGAGCTAGAAAGAGCACGATTTGCACTGGCAAAGATATGACACAAAAGAATTTCTGGAAACATGACACTATAACAGTGTTGGTAAGCTTGATACTTTCCTTTCTTGTATACTTTCCAACTCCTTCAGGCCGCCATAAAGTATTTTGATGTTAGCCGCCACTTATGAGATCTTTGTAATCTCAAAGCCACCATTACTTTGCTTCTTTTGAAGAATTCATTATGATTTAAGAAGAAGCAAAACAGAGAATAAACGCCCTCTTTCTATGACTGCACACCAAGAGATCTTTACATATATAGCTCGAAAACTATAACATTCTATGTACCTATTTGTCCCTATTGTGCTTGGGTTTATGCACTCCATTTGAAGTCGAGACTAGGCTCGACCCATAAGTCTTTTACACCATTTTTACATATTTCTGGCCACGACTAATATAATCTCCATCATCTCCATCTGGGTATCCTGGCACAAATAGAAAAACTTCTATGCTTTGTATCTTCAATGATTTTCCTTTATGTTTAAAATACTTCCATAGATATGAGTAAAAACTCGAAAGCCCAAATCATTTTCTCCTTTTGTGGGATTTGTATTGATTATTATGATATATGGTTCGGCCCATGAGATATTATCATTGTGCTGCAAGTGAAATCTGGGTTTTATGATGTATGAACAAGCTTGAAGGATTTAATCTGGAAATTGCATTTTGTACCTTCCTCTAGAAATTCTCATGTGATTACTCTATGATATTCAACTTATCTGATTTGTAGCTTTTCTGTGAATAACAAAAGTCTTCCATATATATGTAAACCCCATTTGAGCAGGCCATGGCTTCACAACATTCTATTTTTTTGCATTTCATATTTTGGAAGAAAGGTTGAGATTGACATCTTCTGCCAAGCTTCTTAAGTTCCGTGGTAGCTGTAAATGCCAATTCCTTTGCATATGATGTTTCTTTGGTAATTTTCATCCTCTTTTTGCAAAATTTGAGTTTGTAATTGAATGTCAACTGGATTATTTGCAGCTTGTTCAGACATACGTTTTAAGAATGTCATCTGCACTACTCACGATATCATTCTATTGACAAGAAAAATTGTATCTTGCCTTGTTAATCCCAAATGATTACCATTATTAGATATAGAATTGTGTCATTCTTTTCCATGGAAAACCTGTGGATGCTTGTTCCTTGTTGCTATCTCACATTTGTTCAAGCTTCTTAGCACACTTTGTGCACAATTTTCTATTCTAAAATGTTGATTTTGTAGACTGTATCTTCACTTATTATTGTGATTTTCAAAAACTTGTATTCCATCAACAGTCACTTAGAACATACTATAAGTTTTTTCAAGTTATTGCTCCTTGAGTTGAAAGCCTCTGAGATAGCTTTGCCAATCTGTTCTATTATTGACTGTTTACATCTTTTCCTCTGTAAAATATCTTTCCACAAGCCCTACTTCTTCAAGTATTTTTCTTTACAAACTATGCCTCGTATGCTGTCCATCTTAACTTGTGAACATGCCCGAAAATGGCTATTGATTGATTAGCACTGCAATGGCATTTGTCACTGTTCTTCTTAAGTCTCTTGTAGATTGTGTATGTATGAAGTTGCTAAAACAGTTTTAAAATTAAATGCCCCATTTCTCTTTAACGTAAAGGCTGCTCCATGTTAATATATGGTATACATGATCTAAGGTAAATCAGTTTCCTTTTATGTTGATGTATTTCTGTTCAAATGATGGATGAATGAAGACTTGCTCTATTTGTCTCCAGCAGTTTTTTTGTTTGATGACTGTTATGACTCTCATATATGAAGGATGAATATGAGAGTACCTTATGATATGTTGGGCTCAACCCTTGTGGGAGCCTGTTTTTCCCCACATATCTAATTAAAATGATCACAAACATGAAGAACTTGTTCCTGCACATTGAAACAAACGTGTCAGCAAAATAAAAGAAGCTGAAAGCTTCCATTGAATTACGTTTTTCTTGATTGTCATCCTTTCATCTGATGGATGCATGATCAAATGTATACTATATTTTTGTTGGTAGCATAGGCACATGATAGGATTTGATTTGCATTGCTTAGAGACCATCTCTAATACCATATTTCATCATTCTTGCAGATACATCGAAGATTGGAGGCTGGAGCTAGAGCTGAAGCCACAACTGAAGACCTCGACTTGTCAATGATTCGTCATTCTAGGCAATGATGAATCACTTTCTACCCTATGCCTTCTTTATTCTCAGTTGTATAGTGTACTTTTTTTTCTTCTTGTATCTATCATTTGATTATAAATATCAAATTGGCTACTCCCACGGCATGTGTGGGACTTCATCTTTTCCAATATGAATAAAGCAACATTCTTTTATGCAAATTTATGATTCCTTTTTCTGAGATTTGCATAATAACACTTGAAATTCATAAGTAATCAAAGTTCTGGAACATGATGAATACTTAAGCAGAAATTTTTTTGTACCTTCTTTGATGGATGCAATTCAGCTCTACCTATTTTGAGCTAGTAGTGAAAAATAGGTAACATGTTTAATCATGGTAGTTAGTATTGGGTGCGTGTTTTATGAACTAACCCCTTGTATCCTGAGAAGAAAGTGTAGCTCGCAGCAACTGCAAAATGTAACCTGCAATCGAAGGAGTTCCTAGACAACGAAATAGGGGATGTTCTTGAATACACTAAACAAAATAACTACAACATGGTGACACCTGATGAAGACAATTATGCATCATTGTGACAAAAAATAAAGGCATTGAAGAAGGAGAACCCTGTTATCATTAGAATTTTGGCGTAATTGATTTTATGTTCCACATTTCAATTCTGTTATTACAAAGTTCTAATCTTATTTAGATTCTTATTTCTTTTCAATTGTTGTTAGAATAGCTAAATCTTAATTACACTCTGATATCTAGGGTGTTGTAATTAATGATTTTAGTTTAGCGTTGTGTTCTGAATAAACTCCCCTATGCATGTATATAGTTGGTTGTTGAGTCTTTAGAATAGAGAGTTGATTAATATTTCAGTTGTGGATTTGGTTATAAAACACTTTTCACTTTTCAGTTGTTATTACACAAACATGTTGATTCTTCAAACATGGTTTTTCTAAATACAATCTTTGAGCAAGATTTCATATGATATTTTGGAATGTATAATTAATGATCTTTAGTTGATGTGATTGGGTGAATCTAAAGATTTAGATTTGGTTTAGTTTGGTGAAGATAACCATTTGAGAAAGGGGCACTCAAGGTACTATCCTTCACTACATTTATAATTTTTATTTATGTTAGTAGTTACTACATAATTTCAAAATCAGTTAAGATAGATTCTCATATCAAATTATCAATAATTGTTGTTCATGTTCATGATTGCATTTGTTTACCTTGTAGTACTCCAGAGTGTAGAATAGGTTCAGTTATTAGTTTCAAGTTAGTTTCAACAATTAACCTATTAACAACAGTTCAGTCACAAACTATGTTGTAGGTACCCATAGCCAAAGCACCAACTTTACTCCTTTCACTGTTATGCATTTTTATGATTTTCTAGCAAGCATAATACCTTTACTAGGATAATTTAGGTAACCTTGGGTCTTTGAAAGCACATATAGTGCCAACACCATCACAATCCTACTAGCCTTGGTCAATAATCTAATGAAAGTCTTTTCAATGTCAAGTGGATTGTTCAGCCAGGTTTTCCCTTGAATTGAGTGATTGCCACCAAGTTTATTAGGCATTAGAATGGACTCTACGTTTTTGGTGCCATTGTTGCGGATGGTGTAGTCTTGCTTTTCCAAGATTTTATAATTTACACTTTGTTTTTTAGCATTAGGACTATTATGTTTAATCTTATCAAATATTAGAACATTTTACTAACATTATGTTGGAGTCGTTCTTATACAAAGTTCTATCTATTGTATGCGGAGGCAGAGAGACACGTTGGGAAGGTTCCTCCCCTCAACAATCCAACAAGCTAGAGAAGATAGTGGTGACTATAGTAATTCGAGTGAGAGTACTAATGAAGAAGGATCTTCCTTTTCACCAATATCTACTACACCCATAGAGGGGACATACTAAGCCATGGGTGATGTAGCAGTGGATGATCCACATGAACATGTGACATTTGAGTTCCCAATCACCAACCAAGAAAGGGCTACTGTGTTGAAGAATATCCCCCCTTCAGCATTACCAATCTTTTATGGTTTGGTAACTGAAGATCCAGACACATTTTTGTTTGAGTTTGATGTACTATGTAGGAGCTATGACTCTACCTTTAATGCTCATAGGCCCAAGCTCTTTCTTGCCACTCTAAAAGATGTTTCCCTAAGATGGTTTATGGGATTAGGAAAGGATTTTATTCTAGATTCGGATACCATGAAAACACTGCTCTTGGAAAAATACCAAGACTATTGTAGAGGAATTGATAGGAGAATGTCACAGAAGGGGGATGAGCCATTAGAGGACTATGTGGAGAGATTCCAATTCTCCTTGAAGAAAAACCCACACAACTATCTATCTAAAGAATCCATCAAGTTAGTATTTTTGAGAGGAGTCAATGAGGATTGTATGGATTCCCTCAATCTTACTGGGTAAGGGGATGTTTCTCAACTCCAATTTGAAGAAATCTACACGATTTGTAGAAATTACTCCAAGACCTTCACTAAGAAGACAAGGGGAGAGAGGACATCCACCATTAGCAAATCATCTACTAGGGATTCAAAGATAGAGTTAAGTAATTTATTATCCAATATGAAGGAGGACATTATTAGTCACCTAGCAAATTAGTTGGACACTCTCCATATAAAGAAGAAGCAAGAGCAGGCTAAAGAAATGCTCACTGAATACTGCCCTAGCTACAGAAAAAGGAAAGCAAACTAAAAATGCAAGAGGGTGGCTAGTATTAAAGAAGAAAAAATAGAGAAACCTGATTTTCAACCACTTGAAGGAGAGGATGGACAACTATTTTATATTTCTCAAAGAAGGCCATGGCAGCTAAGACAAGGTATGCCACAAGACCCTCTGAATTTCAATTCATTTTTCCCATTGGAAATCAAAACTTTCTACTTGGAACTCCCAACCTTGGCCAAATAACCAAAACAAATGGTAAAACCCTCAACAAAAATGGAACTAGCAGCAACCAAATGTATGGTCACAACAAAATTTTCAAGATTCCAATTATAATCCTCAATGGCTAGCACAACAAAATTAGTGGCAGCCATAATGGAAAAAGGGCCAGCAGTGGCAACATCAAAACATGAATTACCAGTAGCCTTTGCTCCCTCCTTAACCACAATAACAAGCTATTATGCCTAATCCATCCAATCCAACATCTTAGCCACCAAGAGCACCACAGTTACCTGTCCAACCTACACCTAAGCCTAACAACAAGCCTATCCAAAAAGCTTATACTAACTAGGCTATGCAATACCCCACCTATGGGGTAGAGGTGAGTGATGTCCACCTTAGGTGAAGAAAAACACTAGTCGGTCCTTCATCCCCACAAATTACTGAAATGGAAGATGAGGAACCTACAACTGAAGCTCTAGACAATCCAACCTTGGCACCTGAGTCAAATCAGGTAAACCAGACTATCTCAAGTCAAAAGCCTCCATTTCCTGAATGTTACCAAGACATCAAATTCAAGATAAGACAGACCTATTAGGTCAACTGAAGGATGTAAGTATCAAAATTCCTCTCATCCAAGCTATCAAGGACATCCCAATTTATACCATGAGGGACCTATGTCTTAAGAAACTAGGAAGAAAAAGGAAGGATCCTTAGAAAGTTCATGTCCTAGGAAACCTTGTTGATATTATGCTAGGGAACATAATTGTCCCAAAATACACATATCCTGGTAGTCCAGAAGTGGATGTTAAGATTAATGGGATCCTTATCAAGAATACCTTGATTTATTTAGTGTCAACAATCAATGTCATGACTAAGGAAACAATGCAACTCCTTTAGTTTTCCAACCTTAGACCTACACCTACTATTTTATAGTTGGTAGATGGGTCAATAGTAAATCCTGATGGAATCATTAAGGATTTAATTATAGCATTACATTCATAGTAACTGTTGAAAGGCGCAAGACAACTGAGAGGGGGGGATGAATCAGTTGTCACCAAATTCAAACACAAAACTTCAAACACTTATCTACTTCACAACCACTTTATTCTATTATTAAGTATGAACATGAAATGCAAATAATAGAAAGAAAAATCAACACAAGAGACACTAGATTTATGTGGAAAACCCAACAAGGGAAAAACCATGGTGAGGATTAACTCACAATATAAATGTTGTCAAACAGATTGCACTCAAATGCTTGAATGGTAAAACTCAGCAATTTGTTGAAACATGGGAACAATCTTCAGGTTGTGGGTATTCCTATGGCGAAGATAGACCTCCAAATTCTAGGTTGGTTCCTATATGATTCTCAAATTGATAATTGGGTAACTTGTGTTGGAAAAGGGATAGAAGGATTGTAATAAATGCATGTAAAACTATAAATTAACGATGATACACCTAATTGATAAAGACTTGCAACTATGATTCACAATGAACTTCAGAAAAACTATCCACACAAGTCAATTCGACAGTTTGACCACAAGAATGATTCTAAGGCTTGAATAAACCACTTTTGAAGGAAAACAGAGTTTTCTTAGCAAAGAAGAATAGATTATTCTGTTACACAACCTTAGACCTATGATTTCAGTTATTTTGAATGCATGCAAATATAAATGAGACAATAATTTTAAGGGTTTTGATATTAAACACAATAAAACTTCATCAAATCATTCATAAAAAAATCATAATGACAAGGCAGACTTTTGATTTCACCAAAATCAAAGGAATCTTTGCAAAATGACACAAAATGAACCCATAAACCTGCTACTGTATTAATCTGAAAACTGAAAACTGAGTTACATGATATTTCTCTTTGTAGAATGCAAAGGCTAAAAAACAAGAACTAGAGGAAAAAGACTAACTTTTTCCAATATATACAAAAGGCATGCACAAAGCAGCCAATAATAGAACTAAATGAGAATTGAAGTGAAAACAACATCTCCAATCTGAAATCCAAGAAAAAGAGAAAATCCTGATAAAAATAGCCCAAAATTGAAACAAACTGCTCTTTGTGCCTAGAAAACTCCACCTCTCCATGCACATGACCAAAATATCCTATGAACTGACGTGGAACTGAAAGTAGAGCCTCACTATTTGCATGAACTGAACACTGAAGTTCAAGTCCCACTTGTGCATGAGTGAATTTTTTTTTTAGTATTTTTGATGTTTATCTCCTCCATGCGCAATCTAAAATTAGCACTTTGCATGTATCTCCAACTTGAGCCTATAGTCACAACTCTTACTTCACTTAACGTCTTATATTTGCATTTTAAGATGGCTAAATTAATTAAATGATTTATAATCCATCATTTAATTAATTAACTTACATTGAATAATGAAAATAATATTGGAGGGTAATGTCAAATCAGAAAGTTTAATTCACCACCTCAAGGGCTTTCATACATCATACTTAGCATATATTTCAAATATGCATTCACCATTCCAAGTATATTGGCCAACCAGTCCACACTTACCATTTATTTGCAATATGAAATAACTTCGCTATTTTGTAAAATATAGTCAAAAGTGACTATCGAATTATGGCATGGAAACAAAAGTCACTGAATCCTAATCTATTATCATTTTGCACTTTGACTACTTTGTTGGAGAAGGCTCTACTGAGAAAGAGCGCCGCCATGTGAGTTAGGTTTCTGGTTCGAAGCTTTCATGATTTTCTCATATTTTTCCTTAAACTTGGTGGATTTCATCTACGCACAGGCTTGGTAAGTTGTCATCAAGATATTTTGGTGCTTTCCTCTATGTTTTGAAAGCAAAAAAGAATGGCCATTAAGGCCACGGCTTCAACTTATTATATCTCTGATGTTTTAAACTTCATTTCACTTTGAACTCATTCCACTTTTCCTAGCCGCCATTATTGTGAGCTCGAGCTTTACTTGGAAGCTTTGTTGAGAGATTTGGCTGCCATCACTAAGCTTTTATATAGTCACAAAAGGGTAAGATCTCCTTTATTTGTATTTTTCTATCAAAACAAAACATAAACGTTTATTTCTGTGAAAGAATGAAGGTCGCGCCATGCATATTCTTGACATTGAATCTTCACACAAAAACTTTGTATAATATTCATTGCTTGTTCTACCTTTCAAGTTTTGATAACAAACTCTAATGATGTTTGACTTTGATGAATGTTTGTGATAAAAAAAACCCTCCTTTAGGCCGCGCCACTCTATGCTCAAACTGGGTATTAGAAAAACACTGTATTTTCATTATTCTCATGTTTGAACTCAAAAAAAAATGAAGCTACGAAAGCATGGTATTTCTTCCTCTCTTGGGCTTGACCCATGGTAGTCTCCTATAGTGTTTCTTGCATTTATGAAACAAACCCTCATGCGAGTAGATTGTAATACTGAGGAATCTATATTTTTCTCACTGAAACCTCATCTGGGTATTTGTCAAACTACTCCCTCCAAGTGAGCCTTGTATTCTTCTATCTAGGTTTTGAGGCTTTGTGTATTTTTTTGTTTTGCTTTTAACTCTATGCAGATGTATACCTTCCTCTATAACTAGATATATTTCTTTAAAAGTGTTGAGGAAACCTCCAAAATATTTATATTCTTGTCATACCATGACAGTGACATATTAGATTTCAATGTCGACACTGTATACAAAGTGAGATCTCCACTCTGGAAAAAATACATGAAGTAGTTCTACCTTGACTCCTTTGAAATTCCATACATGTAATTGTAAACCCTCATTATAAATGCTCTCCTTCAATGTTGAATATTGTCACCATGTTGATGTTTTTTGTCTTGCAAAGACTGTGATATATATGCTACTCACTTAGCCATTGCATGACTTATTGTCTTTGTTGTTCAATCAACTTCATTTGATAAATTTCTTGTCATGTTGATTATACCTGTAGCTTTTCCATTATTCAAAGTCATTGTTCTCATCAAGCTATGGTGTACTTGACAATGCTTATGTCCATTCCCTCCTTGACTTGATGAAAGATCTATGTTGATGTTGTGAGTATTAAGTTGATGTGATCTCTATCTAGCAACATTCATTTGTTCAAACCTTGTAGCTATGAATACATTCTGGTGTTCTAAATGGAGCACTATTTTGTCTTTGTCTTCTTTTAATGCTCTTCACAATTTATTACAATCCTTCTATCCCTTTTCTAGCACAAGTTACCCAGTTATCAATTTGAGAATCATATAGGAACTAGCCTAGAATCTGGAGGTCTATCTTCGCCATAGGAATACCCATAGCCTGAAGATAGTTCCCATGTTTCAACAGATTGTTGAGGTTTACCATTCAAGCATTCGAGTGCAATCTACATTTTTTATTGAAAGGTACAAAATTTCTGCTTAAGTATTCATTCTATTCCAGAAGTTGATTACTTGTGAATTTCCAGTGTGATTATGCAAAAGTTTGTAACAAAATAAATCATTAAAATTTCATAGTAATGTTGTTTTATTCATATTGTAAAAACCAAAGTCCCACACAAGCCATGGGAGTAACTTAATTTGATTTTCTTAATCAAATAATGAATACAAAGTAGGATGTATACTACACTACTGAAGATAATATAAACATGAAAGAGGGGAATGATTCATCATTGCCTGTAATGATGAATCATTTTTACTCAAATGTCTTCAAGTTGTTGTGTCTCCAAGGTTGTTTCAATTTCACGCTCCATGCATCTGCAAGATTGTAAAAGGATGGTGTTAGAGCAATGATAAATCACATCCTACTTCATGCCTACACTACCAACAAGAATGTAATATATATCCAATCAGGCATTCACTAGATGATTAAGTCATAAATAGGTTGATATTCAAGGAGCACGAAGTTCAATGGAAGCTTTCAGCTTCAATTATTTTTGCTTAGTTGTTTGTTTAAATGTGCAGGAATAGGTTCATTATGTTTGTGATCATTTTCATTAGATATGTGAGGCAAAACGGGCTCTCACAAGGGTTGATCTCGGCATATCAGGAGGACACCTCTCATTCACATCATACATGAGAGTCATTGATATCAATTACAATCGTGAAATAAGAAATCTATAATAAAAGCAACTCATAGCAGTAGTTTCCAATTCAGCATGTTTAAAACAATTTGAACAGTTTCATAATGATAACACTACCCCATCAGGTGTGTTATTCATAACAACATGGTTTTTCAAGCACAAATATTGTTCCATGAACTTCAAAGAAATAAAAGTTTGATAAAATGTGAAGAGCATTAAAAGAATACAAAGACAAAATAGTGCTCCATTTAGAATACTAGAATGTATTCACAGCTACAAGGTTTGAACAAATGAATGCTGCCAGACAGAGATCACATCAACTTAATACTTACAGCATCAACAAAGATCTTTCATCAAGTCAAGGAGGGAAAGGACATAAGCACTATCTAGTACACAGAGCTTGATGAGAACAATGACTTTGAATAATGGAAAAGCTACAGGTATAATCAGCATGACAGGAAATTTATCAAATGCAGTTGATTGAACAACAGAGACAATAAGTCATGCAATGGCTGAGTGAGTAGCATATAATATCACAGTCTTTGCAAGACAACAAACATCAACATGGTGACAAGATTCAACATTGAAGGAGAGCATTTATAATGAGGGTTTGCAATTACATGTCTGGAATTTCAGAGGAGTCAAGGTAACATTACTTCATGTATTTTTTTCAGAGTGGAGATCTCACTTTGTATACAGTGTCGACATTGAAATCTAATATGTCACTGTCATGGTATGACAAGAATATAAATCTTTCAGAGGTGTCCTCAACACTTTTAAATCCATATATCTAGTTACAGAGGAAGGTATACATCTGCATAGAGTTAAAAGCAAAACATAAAATACACAAAGCCTCAAAACCCAGATAGAAGAATACAAGGCTTGCGACCTGGAGGGAGCAGTTTGACAAATACCCAAATGAGGTTTCAATGAGAAAAATATAGATCCCTCAATATTACAATCTACCTGCATGAGGGTTTGTTTTAGAAATGCAAGAAATGTTGTAGGAGACTACCATGGGTTGAGCCCAAGAGAGGAAGAAATACCATGCTTTCGTAGCTTCATTTTTTTTGAGTTCAAACATGAGAATAATGAAAATACAGTGTTTTTCTAATACCTAGTTTGAGCATAGAGTGGCACAGCTTGAAGGAGGGTTTTTTTATCACAAACATTCATCAAAGTCAAACATCATTAGAGTTTGTTATCAAAACCTGAAAGGCAGAACAAGCAATGAATATTATACAAAGTTTTTGTGTGAAGATTCAATGTCAAGAATACGCATGGCGCGACCTTCATTCTTTCACAAAAATAAACCTTTATGTTTTGTTTTGACAGAAAAATACAAAGAAAGGAGAGCTTACCCTTTTGTGACTATAGAAAAGCTCAGTGATGGCGGCCAAAGCTCTCAACAAAGCTTCCAAGTAAAGCTCGAGCTCACAATAATGGCAGCTAGGAAAAGTGGAATGAGTTCAGAGTGAAATGAAGTTTAAAAAATTAGAGATATAATAAGTTGAAGCCGCAACCTTAATGGCCATTCTTTTTTGCTTTCAAAACATAGAGGAAAGCACCAAAATATCTTGATGACAACTTACCAAGCCTGTGCGTAGATGAAATCCACCAAGTTTAAGGCAAAATATGAGAAAATCATGAAAGCTTCAAACCAGAAACCTAACTCACATGGCGGCGCTCTTTCTTAGTAGAGCCTTCTCCAGGAAAGTAGTCAAAGTGCAAAATGATAATAGATTAGGGTTCAGTGACTTTTGTTTCCATGCCCTAATTCGATAGTCACTTTTGACTATATTTTACAAAATAGCGAAGTTATTTCATATTGGAAATAAATGGTAAGTGCGGAGTGGTCGGCCAATATACTTGGAATGGTGAATGCATATTTGAAATATATGCTAAGTATGGTGTGAAAGCCCTTGAAGTGGTGAATTAAACTTTCTGATTTGACATTACCCTCCAATATTATTTTCATTATTCAATGTAAGTTAATTAATTAAATGATGGATTATAAATTATCTAATTAATTTAGCCATCTTAAAATGAAAATATAAGACGTTAAGTGAAGTTAGAGTTGTGACTATAGCCTCAAGTTGGAGATACATGCAAAGTGCTAATTTTAGATTGTGCATGGAGGAGATAAACATCAAAAATACTAAAAAAAATTCTCTCATGCACAAGTGGGACTTGAACTTCAGTGTTCAATTCATGCAAATAGTGAGGCTTTGCTTTCAGTTCCATGTTAGTTCATAGGATATTTTGGTCATGCGCATGGAGAGGTGGAGTTTTCTAGGCATAGAGAGCAGTTTGTTTCAATTTTGGGCTATTTTTATCAAGATTTTCTCTTATGCTCGGATTTCACATTGGAGATGTGTTTTTCACTTCAGTTCTCATTCAATTCTATTATTGGCTTCTTTGTGCATGCCTTTTGTATATATTGGAAAAAGTTAGTCTTTTTCCTCTAGTTCTTGTTTTTCAGCCTTTGCATTCTGCAAAGAGAAATATCATGTAACTCAGTTTTCAATTTTTAGATTAATACAACAACAGGTTTATGAGTTCATTTTGTGTCATTTTGCAATGATTCCTTCGATTTCGGTGAAATCAAAAGTCTTCCTTGTCATTATGATGTTTTTATGAATGATTTGATGAAGTTTTACTGTGTTTAATATCAAAACCTTTAAAATTATTGTCTCATTTATATTTGCATGCATTCAAAATAAATGAAAATCACAGGTCTAAGGTTGTGTAACAGAATAATCTATTCTTCTTTGTTGAGAAAACTTTGTTTTCCTTCAAAAGTGGTTTATTCAAGCCTTAGAATCATTTTGGTGGTCAAACTGTCGAATTGACTTATGTGGATAGTTTTTTTGAAGTTCATTGTGAATCGTAGTTGCAAGTCTTTATTAATTAGGTGTATCATCATCAATTTACAGTTTTATGTGCATTTATTACAATCCTTCTATCCCTTTTCCAGCACAAGTTACCCAGTTATCAATTTGAGAATCATATGGAACCAACCTAGAATCTAGAGGTCTATCTTTGCCATAGGAATACCCACAACCTGAAGATAGTTCCCATGTTTCAACAAATTGTTGAGTTTTACCATTCAAGCATTTGAGTGCAATTTGTTTGACAACAATAAAGTAATAGCACAACCGAATACAAAAAGGATCACTGCCTAAAAGGACTCATTGTCCAGATACAAAGGCTCAATGCCTACAAATACAAAGATTACAGAAAGATCCACCACAAAAAGTTACACACATTCGCAGTCTTGATCAAAAGAATTGTAGACACTGTTAGCTCATTGCTTTTAGTAATTTAACACATTAAAGTATTGTTCCCTCAATTCACTTTTGCACAACTCTGCTTCTCAAACTTGTGGCTTGATTCTTTAATTCACAACATCTTGACTTGTATTTATACCATCTTCAACCTTAGAAACTTTTTCAAGGTCGGCTACACACGCTTCATTTCATAAATTCAAATTAGGTCAGAAACTCAACATTCCCACAATGGAAAGGAATGAGAGCGGACCAAAACAACACCTAACGAAGACCCAAAAAATTATCTCAAATCAATCACACACTTCGTTAATTAATTCTTAATCCTTCGTATGAAGTGTAAACACTGGGTCAGCCAAACCTAATGAAAACACAAATGAACTTTGAAGTACATGCTTCCACACCAAGAGGATAACATGCGGACGACACAAAAAGCTTCACCAGTCATCATAACATATCTCATATTTCTTCAAATACATCAACATCAACTGCAACAATCTTCAAACTCAAAATACTTCTCACCAATCCATATGGATTGCACTGAAACACATAGTAGCTTTGAAACTCAACTTCCAGAGCACCAAACCATAAACATCTTTTCCAGAACACAGAGAACACCATTACAAGACATCGTTTAGATCTGTAGGACCTGAAACAAACCAGCAAAGGACTATGGAGCAAAAACATTTCTCCCAGTCACAAATAAATAGCTCTGCCAAACCAGTTCACACACTGGTGAAAAAAACTTTCATTCTCCATCAAACCAGAAGCTACGAACTAGGAGATATCACCAACAGATTCCCATAAACAACACCTCATATTTTCACAAGCATAAGATCAACACAGAAGAAATGCAAAGCACATACTAGAGCACATTTTGAACACACTCAACTCTAACTTCTCTTATTTATTAATTTTCTCAAAAGCACTTGGTAACCCATCATATCAGCTCATCTGCAACATCATAAAGATAGCTCCATGTACTCACAACATCTCATCAACATCTCAACTATACATGCACAACCTACATCTTGTACTGTGTTGATATCAATGACAAGACAACAAAACTTACTCATACTTGCAATAGTAATAACCTACTAATTTCATAATCTTGCAACCAAAGGTCAAACTTGTAGGATATCCACTCATTTTAGGCAGACCATGGTTAGCTATAGTTGATGCATTCATAGGCTATAGATCTAGAAATATGATAGTATCTAATGGGACTGTGACCAAGAAATTGGACCTCTATCCTCCAACCCAACCTTATGTTGATCTTGAGAAAACCATATGGACCACCTTGGATGAGGATGACCACTATTCCCTATAGACTTTAATGACAATAAAACATAGCCCTTTGCTGGATGAAATCGGGATGGAACCAATACATCATACAAAGATAGTATAGAAATAGAGGAAAAAATGGCATGACCAATATGTAAAGACAAAGGAATTCAATGTAGGAGACTGGTCCTTATTGTATGATTCAAGATATAAATATTTTAAGGAAAAACTCCAATCTAGATGGTTGGGACCCTATGAGACAAGCCAATTTTTTCCTAATGGGGCTGTCAAGTTGGAGACCATATATGCAGTAAGGATTTCATTGTTGGCTAATGGCCACTGGTTGAAAATTTATAAAAAACCAATACAGAAAGAAGATTTCCTTCTTTCTCTCATTCATCGGTATGGTCATGTCAATGATCTAGATACAAGTTTAGAAACACACAATGATGAATGTTAGATTTGGTTGTGAAATCACCCAAGATCAAAAAGACTAAAGGAAAGCAATTCAAGAATCCAAAGCTGAACAAAAATCAACACTCCCTTAGCACTAAACTAGTACTCATGAATAATTGAACTAGTGAACCAATCATAGGGAGAGGTGAGGGTTGTTTATATAGAAAAATAGGGGCAAATAATTCCAAATGGGTAATAAATTCCAAGTGCCCATAATAGGTGGGAGTTTTACCTACTTGGTAAATGCTAGATTGCATGGTTATGCCAACTTAGGTAAGGACAAAAAAATGGTTATGGGAGGTGGCTAATAAACCCAAAAGAGGGTGTGAGACTCAAATACCCAAATGTGGGTGTGAGTGACACATGTGATTGATGGATTATGCAACATGTCCTCATCTAAACCATTCTAATATAACCTAAGCAAGCTTAATAATGTGTGTAGGAAAATAAAATTCTCTAACATAACAAAAATAAAAAAACCTACACTAACACCCCCCTCTAAGCGTAGCTTAGGTGGGTGAGAAGACACAAATATGCAAAGATGGGTCCCAGCTACAAGGCCATGTTAGGTACCCATGTAGAAAACAATCTCTCACAACTGGAGAAAAGGAGAAAACCTAGTGGGACAAAACTCCCCCCCAAAAGAGAGAAAAGAAAACAAGTTTCCCCACACAAGAAAGAATCCCATGCAAGGAAGAAGTTCCCTCCAAAATAGAAAGGAGAAGAAAGATTATGTAGCCTTCCCTCAAGTAGTCAACTGTACCAATTATTGATGCTCGAAACTGGATGTTGAAAATGGTCCACAATCATCGAACAATGTTCCTCCCTTAGGAAGAAACAAAACCAAAGGTGTATGAAGAACATCTTCCCATTCCTAAAAGGAATATGAAGGAAGAAAGTGAAAAATGTAAGAAGCCTCTGAAAATTACACACCTATCTCCATGTCGATGTTGAAAGCTGCCACCATCAAATCAGGCATTTTAGGCCACATTGATGAAGATGACAATCTAGAACCTAGTGGAGATGTATGTAGAACAAGATCCAAAGACTCAACTATCTCCTCTGATGAGAAAGATGCCTTCCCCAAATGTTGCTCAAAAGTATCCACACTCATGTCAAACTATGATGAATGATCATGTGGAGAATGAACAAGAGGATCCAAAGGTTCCTCCATAACAACTAAAGAAGAATAAACTTCATCAAAGAGAAGATGAATGTCATGAATAGTGTCTCCCAAGTTTGAAATATGAGACTCTATGAACAAACCTGCAATGTTTTCCAAGAGTCATCCCAAGCAACTATATATGGAAGACGATGTATATTCTATTGCACTAAATCACAAGTAGCCATGAATGTAGCAATGCAAGTATCCTCAAAACAATAGTAGATGGAGAAGGAATGCAAGGCTCAATAATTGGATCCGATGTGAGAATACCCAAGTTCAAGTAGCCAAAATTCTCCTCAAAATCAAAACTCACACTAGGAGTGTGATAAAAAACCAAAGGATCAGAATCATCATCAGGTGAAAAGTTTGAAAAGATATACAATTGAGATGCATGATCAACCATCCCAATAGCAATTATCTCTATGCTCTCCAAGTCTCTGATGATAACTGAATTAGGTGTGAATTCCACAGTCTTCCCTACTCCACCATGAGTGATCTGATAGATGGAATAAAGATTATTTTTCAAGTGAAGTACACATAAAACATCATTGAAGGTTCCATCCCCAATATCATCACATCCCTTCCCAATTACACTCATGTAAGTTTTGTTGCCCATCACAATAAGTGGCATAACACAAGGCTTAAAAGAAGAGAACACAGACTATGTAGAAGCCATATGATGAGAAGCTCCTAAATCTAGGATCCATTTCCTTGATTCATTACTTGTAGAAGCACAAAGAGCTTTACCTTTATTTTTCTTTGACTCGGAAGAAAAACTTACATGACTTTTATCCTTACTAGATCCTGATTATTTAGAATGTGAAGAAGAAGAAGTACACTCAAACATTCTAGAAGGTAGATCAATGTTGTTCTTCTTAAGAAGATGTTTCAATTCATCAGTATCCTTCTTATAACAAGAATGGTCTTCATGTACAGTCCACTTGCAATATGAACAAGTAGACTTCTCCTTCTTAAATGAGTCTTCCCTCGAAGAGGATTTGTTTTGTGCATGATCTGTGTGTGGATTTTTCTTAGATTTCTTTTGTTTCTTGTCAGTTTTTCCTGACTCTTTCTATACTTTAGATTGAATAGCCAACAAATCCTGAGTCTATGATGGCTTTATGAGACCCATAGAAAGAAGTTTTTTTTGTTCATGCATTAACATCTCAGAAAAATATATAAATGAAGGCATAATATATGCAGAACCCATAGTTAGTCTATGAGTATGAAAGCTAGAAACAAAAGCTACAAATTTAGGACCAAATTTATTCAGTACATTATAGATTAATTGAACGTCCTTTTTATCAATACCACAAGCTTTACATTGTGTTCTTAGATCATTAACCTTAGTAATATAATCCTGGATGTTGCCAAAGTTCTTAGGATCAAGGCTCATCAATTCATTGTCAATCTAATAGCCTTGGACTTCATTTTTTGTACCATACAAATATTTTAACTTTTCCCAAGAATCATGTGAATTTGTACAAGCTTCTATCAAAAACATAAGGTCAAGGGAAACAAAACTACGAAGACATCTAAGAGCTTTTGTATGTTCAAGCATCCATTTTATCTTTTCCTTATCACCTATGACTAAAATGTTGGCGGATGTGAAACCACTATATTTTTGGATAGGTATTATTGTAAGGGGAAATAAAGCATATAGAAAGCAACATATGAATTAAAATAACTTGATTCAAACAAGGTTAATATCCCATACCCATACTCATGAAATGGAGCTCTAAAATTAAGAAATCAAATAATATAATCTAAAAGACAACATGAATTGAATTCAAAAATTTAAAACATATACCATCCCATGTTGGAGTTGTGTTTGTATTGATTTTTGGATTTTGGATTGCTTGATTCAATACACAACCTCCATTTTCGTTGTTGCAAAAGCTTCAATGTGTGTAAAATGTTAAACTAGAATGTGAGGATATCTCTCAATGTGCTCAAGAGTAATTGCTCAACACTTCGCTATGAAGATTCTAGATGATTTGTGAGAAGGTCGAGGTTTGTTTTATAGATTTCCCATTTTGAGATGAACAATTGAGATGCAACAATGCACAATCCAATCAATGGTTGAGAACCGTTGAGAGGAATTATATTGCTTAGTTAGCTTTTGTGATCGATCTAATTAAGGATGTTAATTGCATAACCAGAGGATTTAGATTGTATAATTTGTGTGATTGGGAAATCAGGTTGAGTATTCAATGGGATTGAAGAAACAAATGAGTTAGTTAGGAAATAGATGAGCTAGTTAGCCAATTAGAGTGAGCAATCGATGGTAATGATTTTCTCAATCAGAAAGAGGGTGAGGATAATTAATTAATTGAGTAATTAATTAATATTTTGAGTTGAACATGCAAGTCATGTTTGACTTTAACAAATAAAGTTATATTTGTTTGTTGACTATATTGAATGATGTTGAATAATTAATTTAATTATTCAGGTTTAGAAAGGGGAAAGGGATTTAATTAAATTATTAAGTAATAACAATTTAATTAATTTTAGGAGAATAGGGTGTATTAGTGACATAATTAAATAATTTGTGTTATTTAATTAATCAAGAGGAATAAAGTTTAAATAAATGATGAAATAATGAATTAATTAAATAATTTAATGATTATTCAACTAATAGAGGAAAATAAGGTTTTTGATGTAAATGATGTGAAATGCAATGATATTAGTGATAATGGTGTTGATGACGAAAAAATGTCATTCAAAATGTGTGATATATGTTAGGTCATTTTTACATGTCTACAGGTATGAAGGGGGATGTTGCAAGATTTGTTGTAAGATGTTTGGAGTGTCAAAGAGTAAAAGAAAAACATCATCACCTTGCAGGTCTTTTGTATCTGCATAATATACCTGAAAGCAAGTTGCAAGTCATTAGTATGGACTTTGTGCAAGGTCTACCTATGTCAAGGAATAATCACAATGCCATTTTAGTGGTGGTGGATAAGTCAACTAAGGTGGCGCATTTTATTCTAGGAAATATAATTGATGGAGCTCCTGTCATAGCTCAAAAATTTATTCAAGAGGAGTTTAGATTGCATGGAATTCCTGAAAAAATCATTTCGGATAGGGATGCTCGTGTGACATCTAGATTTTGGCAAACCTTGTTTTCTTCACTTGGAACTAAGTTAAATATAAGTTCAACTTATTGTTCAGAAATAGATGGACAAACAAAAAGAGTAAACCAAGTGCTTGAAGATATACTAAGGATGTATTGCATGGATTAGTAATACAAGTGGGAAGATTACTTGCCATTAGTGGAATTTGCATTTAATAATTCTTTTCATTCAACAATCAAAATGGCTCCATTCGAAGCATTGTATGGCAGAAAATGTCAAACTCCTATAAGCTGGGATAAGCTAGAGGATAGGGTAAGTCTTGGGCCTAAAATATTATTAGAAATGGTGGAGAAAGTGGGAGTTATTAAGCAAATCTAGTTGAAGCCAATGATAGACAGAAAAGCTATGCAAATGCTAAGTGGGTACCTAGAGATTTTGTAGTAGGGGGAAAGGTGTTGTTAAGGGTTAAACCTCATAAGAGTTCCATGAAGTTTGGAAAGTCATCCAAACTATCTCCATGCTACGTAGGTCCTTTCGAGGTTCTTGAGGAAATAAACCCAATTGCTTACTGAATTGCGTTGCCACCAGCTCTCACCAGGATGCACAATGTCTTTCACGTCTCATTCCTTAAAAAGTATATACTAGGGGATAACCATGTAATTTATTGGAATGCTTTACAAGTACAAGAACCATGAGTGGTAAAAATTGAGCTTCTCAAGGTGCTCGGAACATGTAATATTCTCTTGCACGTAACAGAGAGGTTCTGCAATGCAAAGTCCAATGGGACCAATATGTAGAAGATTTAGCCACTTGGGAAGACTATGCTAAAATTAAGCAAAAGTTTCCTCATGTCTTACATGCTTTTGAAAGTTCTTGAAAAAAAAAATAGATATGTTATGCTTATAGTTTATATCTATGTTAGCTACTCAAAATCATTGGGGATGATGATTCAAAAGGGGGGGTATGTCACACCCCATTGTGTTACTACTTATTTACTTTCACATGGTTGCGTGAAAATGCTTCACTTGAGTGCATTTATGCTTTATGTGTTTTGGAAATATGAAGAAAAAATGTTGATTCAATTTGATGTTATGAAATGATTTTTATTGTGAAAATATATGAGTGCAAATGGATGTATTATTTTCAGCTAACTACCATTGCAAAGTGTAAGTTAGATGCAGGAATTAAATCAAGCCTCCTAAAGAGAGGGGAAGTATCACCTAGGGAGAAGAATTTGGTTTGGTAACCTCTAATCAAGAACTAAACTAAGCTCTCTCTCACACACACACTTCTAGTTTGGTTAAGTCAGGAAAATAAATGGGGGAATAGTAAGTTATCTTTAGTCTTGCTTACATTTATAATAGTGAATGATCTTGCTTAGGAGTCTAAGTAGTGTGTCTCTTTAATATATGTGAGTCTTCCTTGTTTTTTTATATTTGATCAATGGAATATATATACATAATAGGTATATATATGTGTACATGCATGTGTCAATGAAAAAATCATACACATGAGTAAATATGTGCATATGAATATGTAGATAGACATATATACGCATGCTCATGTATGGATTACCCATATGTATGGGAATTTCATTTGGACAAGGAAACATATACATACCATGTATATATGACGGTCGATATGACTATGTATATGTGTTTAAATATAAGGTGTGATATATATGTATATAGAGAATATACATACATATATATATTAATTTATGAGTATGTATTGAGGAAAAGGATATGTCCATACTAGTACGTTAATATATATATATAAATATAAACATATGTATATATATGTGTATACACATGCTTACATTAATATGTGAATTGTGAATTGAGATATATATATATATATATATATATATATCATATATATATAATCATTATGAATATTTGATAATGATAATGCTAGAATAACTAGCGCATGGCATTTAAAGTATAGTTTATGATAAGTAATGCACACAACATTATAACAAAAGGTTAAGCACTATGAAGCAACGTGTATACATATATTACTAAGAAATTCTTAAAATATTTAAAGTTTTATAATGTGAATACTCTCAATGCTATGAATAAGCACTAAAGTAACAATGCTTCCTACGTGTAATCTTGGCTGCCAAGACTTTGTCAAAGTAAAACAATAGAATGAAACCGTGAACAAGAAATGTGTTGACCAAGTCATACAGTGAACATAAACGCATTTAAAGTGGCACAAATACTAAAATGTGGTGTCAATTGATAAAGTCATGAATCAAATAGAAGTCTATTTCTTCATATGAATTTCCATAATGTGAAGCATTCTGTAAAATGCAAAAAAGTCAAGTACTCATCTATGCCAAGTAAGTCGACCTATAGGAGGCACTTGCCTTACATTTTTTTATCATTATTCTTGTTGTCTATCTTAGCATCGACTCATTCATTTTTGTCACATAGTGTTTTTCGTGCAATGAATTTAGTTGCCACCTTTTCTTTTGATTGTTGAGTCGAACCTCTTGAGCTAACAAGTGTCATTCTTAATGCCTTGTGTCTAGCCCTTTGTTGCTGATTTTTGTGTATAAATCAAGGAGCTATAGACCTCATTTGGGGCACATATATGCATTCTTGTTGTGATATTTTTGAGTTATTTTTTATTTGTTTTACTGAGTTGAGGGAGTTTGAGAGTTGTGAGAGTAATTTGAGAGTGAGAATTAGTGAAGTGGGAGAAGGTTTATTTGGGGATTTGTGTTTTGATTTAAGGATAGCTGAGAAAGGGATCCAGTTTAATCAATTGGAGCATTGTGTAAATAGGCATGTTGATTTCTATTCTCCTATACATTTTATGTTTGAAAGGATTGTGTGACTTTACTTGTTTTGCATGGAAAAATGGATCAATTGCTTTGTAGGGAAAAGTTAATTTAGTCTTTATGTGCAAATGAAAGATTGCCTGATATACTTACAGTAAGGAACTATTTTGTCTGGAGTGTTTGTATATATTCCATATTAAGGAATATATACAGACAATGATTATAGAGGGAATAAGTACTATATTGGGAAAAATAGTTTACATAGCTAGTGGCTAATTAAGTTAAGACCTAGATTCAATTTGATTTACTTTTAGAAGTGTCATAGTTTAACATAGAGGATATAGGTTATTCCTGGGGTTAAGGTTACTCCATGGCATAAGGGGATAGCCTATGCATAGGTATGAATGGTCAATATAAATCTTGTTGGGAAGGTGGGTGAAGTTTTATGACATCCACTCTAAATCTTGGGTAATGATTACTTTGGCCAACATAGTTAAGTTGCCAATGTTTACACTATCATTCACTGTGATCCAAGTTTACACACTAGGTAGAGGAATGTCATATGTGTAGGTTGTAGCCATGTGCGACAGATCTAGATATGTAGGACACAACACCATGCTCAAGAAAGTTCAATTTCATTATGAGGTTATCAAACCAAATTCTTTATCGAAGGGTAGGGCCATCTATCATATTGATAGATGTGCGAGGGACTGCAGTTAGTCTAAGGTTGGCAGAAAAAGTGCTTGAGTGATGCTTCTCCTCATTAATAGGCGACCAAGATTTGAATGGATGATTTTCATGACTATTCATACATCTAATGCCAGAAACTGTATGGAGTCTTGTTTTGTATTTTGTATCCATTTCTATGGAAAGATTGTAAAAGAGAAATGTTATCATGTTAGCATGAATTATGCAATGATTAATTTGAAAAAGTTGTAATACTTTGATATAATGCAATAGAAAAGAGGAAAAATATTTATTTCAAATGTGCATGCTATCTTAATAGTTTTGGGAAAGAAATTTTTTATTGCTCATATTGATTAGATGCTTAAACTTTTTACTTGAGGCTAAACTTAGGAAAGTTATTGTGTAGAAAAATGGGCATGTTACAAGAAGTCTTCAAGGTGATAGGTATTTCATGCTTTTGATTGATGATTACTCTAGAATGACATGCGCTACTTTTCTTGGAGAAAAATCTGATGCTCTAGATAGATTCAAAGCAATTAAAGCTATGGTTGAGAATGAAATGGATTTGAAAATCAAATGTTTGAGGTCTAATAGAGGTGGATAATTCACCTCCAATGAGTTTAACATGTTTTGTGAGGTTCATGGAATAAAGAGGCGCTTGTCTTCCCCTAGAACTCCTCAGCATAATGGAGTGGTTGAAAGGAAAAACAAGACTATTCAAGAAGTTGCAAGGACTCTGATGAAAGAAGCTAACCTATCATAAGTCTATTGGAGAGAAGCAATTCATACTGTTGTTTACATACTTAACAGAGTTCAAGCAAAAGCTAATGACAAAAAGATTCCCTATGAGTTGTGGTATGGAAGGATTCGTACTTTCAAGTACTTTATATTATTTGGAAGCAAATGTTATATCAAAAGAGATGAAGAAAGCTTAGAAAATTTTGATGCAAGGTTTGTTGTAGGTATCTTCCTTGGATATTCTACTAAAAGCAAAGCTTATAGATGTTATAAAAAAAGGCTAAGAAAGATTGTTGAAAGTGCAAATGTTAAGGTTGATGAAGATTTATAAAATTCAATTGTTATAGATGGATATGTTTTAGATGAACTTGCTTGAGAAGAAGAAGAAGAAGAAGAAGAAGAAGAAGAAGAAGAAGAAGAAGAAGAAGAAGAAGAAGAAGAATGAAGAGGAAGAAAGTTTGAAAAAGACCCCTAAGACCCCTAAGTATGTACAAAGAAATCATTCTAAAGAACAGATCATTGGAGAAAAGAGGAAAGGAGTATTGACAAGAAGAAGATTTGTTGAATTTGAGGTAAATTTGTGTTTAATCTCTAAAATTAAACCTAAAACAGTGAGTGGGGCATGCAAATATGAACATTGGATGAAGGTAATGGAAAAAGAACTTATGTAGATTGAGAAAAATTAGACTTGGGAACTAGTCCCAAGATTGGAAAATAAGAACATAATTGGAACTAAGTGGGTATTCATAAACAAACTAAATTAGGATGGAAAAGTGGTAAGAAACAAAGCAAGGCTTGTGTGTAAGGTTACTCACAAGTGGAAGGAATATAATTTGAGGAAACAATTGCTCCAATGGCTAGGATGAAAGCAATCGGGATTTTTTTGACATTTGTAGCACATAAAGACTTTAAAGTTTATCAGATGGATGTGAAGTCTGCTTTCTTGAATGGTGAGTTGGAAGAAGAAGTTTACATGGAACAACTAGAAGGATTTTAGTTATTAGATCAATCAAATATGGTTTGTAGATTGAAAAGGAATTGTATGTATTAAAGCAAGCTCCTAGAGCTTGGTATGCAAGATTGGACAAATATTTGATACAACAAGGATTCAATAAAGATACCATATATAGTAATTTTTACTTAAAAATTGAGGAAGATAAAATTCTGATAGTGGTTGATGACATTATCTTTGGAAACAATGAAGCTATGCATAAGAAATTTTTAGAAGAGATGCAAAAAGAGTTTGAGATGTCAATGTTTGGGGAGATGAATTTCTTCCTTGGGCTACAAATCAACCAAATAGATAAAGGCATTTTTATTTCACAATCAAAGTATGTCAAAGAGATGTTGAAGAAGTTTGGAATGAAAGAATCCAAACAAGTATGTACTCCTATGGTGACTAGTTGCAAATTAAGCAAGGATGATGAATCACCTAAGGCTGATCAGAGCAAGTATAGATATGTGATTGGTGGATTGCTATATCTAACTGCTACTAGACTAGATATCATGCATGTAGTTTGTCTTGTGGCTAGATTTCAAGAAGATCCTAAAGAGACACATGTTACAAAAATTAAAAGGATATTCATATATTTAAAAGGAACTTTGGATTATGGCTTATGGTATCCTGAGGATACTGATTTCACATTAAGTGCATACATAGATGCAAATTGGGTTGGTTTGTTGATGACATGAAAAGTACAAGTGGTGGTGCATTCTTTCTTGGATATAGATTGGTGGCATGGTTGAGTAAAAAAAAGATTCAATTTCCTATCCACTGCAGAGGCTGTGTAGATTACATCAACATCTTGTTGTACACAAGTATTGTGGATGAGATAGACATTAAAGGATATCAGAGTAATGTATGATGATCCTATTTCTATCTTTTGTGATAATAAACGTAAAATTAACATTTCAAAGAATCCAATGATGCATTCAAGGACAAAGCATATATCAATCAGGTATCACTTTCTAAGAGAGAAGGTTATGAAAAATGAGGTGAAGCTTGAATATGTACATACAAAGGATTAGATTGATGGCATGTTCACTAAGGATCTTCCTAAGGATACTTTTGAGTATCTTTCAGAGAAGTTGGGGGTTATTTCCCCTCCTTTGAATTAGATGGATATGGAGATGCATCAATCTAGTGTATCCATGGATTCATTTCTTGTCTGGACCGGTGTTGGTGGCTACCTCTCAAGGGGAGTAGGTAGTGTCATTGTTGTAGTAAGGAATATATGTTGTCTTTGTACAAAGTTGTAGATTCAGTTGAGTGTATTCCTAAGGGGGAGTATTTAAAGCAGTAAAAGGAAAATGATGTGAAATTACAAGTATCTTGGTTCAGTGTCAAAGGGGGAGAACAATGTAAAACATTTTATCCTTTTCCATTGATTTCAAAGGGGGAGAAAGAATCATGTGAAAAATTTTATCTACACAAGGGGAGAGAAATTGAAATAAAATCACGAAAGAGTGTGTAAAGAGAAAAATAAATATGTTTAGAGTTGTTGTGTCTTTGATGTTTTTTTATGTCATCTGTTGCCAACAATGACAAAGGGGGAGATTGTTGCAAGTATGAATGTGTTTTCATTGATTTCAACTATGTGTCAAGGAAGATTGTTGAATGATGAAGATGTCGAGGATATTGAGAAAATTGTGAAAAAGAGGGAAACAATTTGTTGCAGTTTGTGTGCATGTATAATTGACATATTGAGGAAGTGTTGTGAGTACATGGAGCTATCTTTATGTTGCAGTGTTTGAAGATGTGTTGGAATGAAGTAATCTGCTAAGATGGTGTCTCTGGTGCTTGTTTTCCAAGTGATTTTGAGAAAATTTAATAAATAGAGAAAACAGTGTTGTGCAAATGTTCATAACATGCTCTAGGATGTGCTCCACATTTTTTTTGTGTTGATGCTATGCCTATGTGGATCTGATATATTGTTCAAGGTTGTCAGTAGTTGCTATATCCAATGTTTGGATTTCTGGATCATTGTGTAGAGTGAGATATATTCACCAGTGTGTGAACTAGGTTTTTAGTGTTGTTTGTTATGGTTTGGGAGAAATGTATTTTCTCTGCATTCCTCCGCAGTTTGGTTTTAGGTTGTACGGATCTAGAAATTTTCTCATGTTTTTTATATCTTTTAAAATTCAATTTTTTTCATGATTTGGTATAGTATGGTGTGATTTTCATGCATTAATATGTGTATAAGGTAAACTAGATGTTCTAGGTTGAAGTATTTCTACAATGCAAGTTTGGATGAATTCTTTGTTGGATCTTAGGTGGTTCGTGGATTGTTCCAGATCATGTAAAAGATATTTTGTGGTCTACTTGTTGTCTTGATCAAGTGGGAAGAGTGTACTTAATAGTTTTATGGTGTTTAGCACAGATAACGACTGACTTGGTGCTAACACTACATGCGAAGCGGCTTCGAAGTTTGTGGAAGCATGTTGAGGTGTGTTAGGACAAATTTGGGTCCTAACTAAGGATTTATGTGGGTTTCCTTCATTCCTACCCACCATGAGAATATTTGGGTGTTGATCAAATTTGAAATTGTATATGTAAAGGATGTGTTTCCGATCTTGGAGAAGGTTTTCAAGGTTGAGGATGGTATAAATAGGAGTGGTGTTGTTGGAAGATCTCAAGATATATGTGAAAGAGATATAAGTGATGAATATGGTGTGAATTGCAGAAGTGTAAGATGTGAATTTGGGCAGAGAAGTGCGAACTTCAAAGTGTTGGACTTCGGAAGGTAGTGAGTTGAAGGCATCTACAATATTTCAAACAAGGCTATGAAAGTGTTGGAGTAATTGTGGTGGATTCCTTGTTGCATTGAGATAGTGTTCTCCATGTAACATTTATGTTCTATCTTCTTTTCATATTCTAGTAGTGAGATTTGGTTGTGATCCCTATTGGATAGTGTGTCCTATTTTGGCAGTGAGCCGTTGTACCAATTTTGCAATTAATTATATTGTGAACTAATCCTCATCGTGGTTTTCCCTCATTGGGTTTTCCACGTAAATTTGGTGTTCACTTGTGTATGGTGTTTTTGTTTCAATTTTTGTTATTTACATTTCATGATTAATCACTATAATAGAATAAGGGTTTAATGAATGCTTATGGATCCGATTACTATTGAGGGTTTTTGATGTTTTAATTTGATACAAGTAATTCACCCCCTCTTAGTTGTCTTGTTCATTCAACAAAAATATCAAAAAAATAGAATGCTAGTGGCCAGATTGATGTAATGGCAGCTAGAAAATATGACAACCGTGCTCAAATTTTAAAATTGTAGCGACCCAGTTGATAAAAGTGACAACCTCTACAAAACACAACAACAACCCAAAACCTACAACCGATCACAAAACTTGATGAAAATTGTTAGATCTAGGACCTAGGTCCCACCGGGTGTGCCAATTTATGTAAGAGGGAAATATGGATCAAGATTAGTATCAATGAACTCAATCAAATAAAATCAAAACAAAGGATAAAACCCAACCTACTCATGAAATGCAATTGCCATAACATCCCATGTTGGAGTGTATTTGTGTTGATCTTGATATGTTAGATTAATTTTCAACACAAAGCCTCCATGATTTGCAAAAGCTTGACAATGATGATGATGATGACCTAAAATGCAAGGGTGTTTGCTCAAGAATCACATTGACACAACCTCTCTACAAATTCTCCAAATGAATTATGAGAGGGATGAGGATTATTTTATAGATTTTTTAATTTTAGATGAATGATTTGGATGAAAAGATCAAAGATCAAGATCAACAATCAATGTCTATTGAGAAGAAATAGATTGAGTAGTTAACTGACCTGATTAATCCAATTAAGGTAATTGATTGGATAATCAATGGAGAATTGATATCTTAATTAGTGGGATTGGAATAATCGGCGGTAATGATTGATTAGTTAGCAAATTAGATTGAGTAATCAGTGGATGTGATTCGATCAATCAAAATGGATGAGGATAATTAAATAATTAATTAATCTTGAGAGGAATGTGCAAGATGAAGTTGATTTAATAAATAAAAATTCATTTATTAATAGACCATGTGGAGAGAATAAGTAATGTTAGAGATATAATTAAATAATTAATGCTTATTTAATTAATCAAGAGGAATAAGGTTAAATCAGTGATGACATATTGAATTAATTAAATAATTCAAGATTATTTAATTAATAGAGGAAAATTGGGTTAAATTATGGAAATGATGTTAAAAGGATATTAATGATGCAAATGAAATGAAATGATGCCAATAATGGAAAAATGTAGTTTTAGGATGTGTGATATGCGTTAGGCATTTTTACATGTCTACAAAATATAATGCCCCTATGGTCATGGCCAATCATCTTGGAATAATATGTAGCCTATTTTACATTTCTTACGCCTCTTACACCCTTCTTATCCACCATGCATTCCATAGATTTCTGTCATAATGATGACATTGACTAAAATTCTAATCCTAGGTACTCCATGAGGGCATTCAATATTTATATTGTAAACATGAAATGAAGAAGATGCTTTGTAACTCTTAATTTAACATTTTAATGTAGCCTCCCTATTCGATACCCTCTTATACAATGTCCCCACCACACATGGGCAACCCATTTAGCCCGCTCCAACATGTCTGGAGATCATACATTATTTATCATCTACTTATTTAAATATAATTAATCAAGAATTAGGATTGTACGGTGAATGGAACCCCTTATCATTGTTACCTATTTTTCACTACGAGCTCAAACAGGTAGAGATGAATCGAATTCATCATTGATAGGTACAAAAAATTTCAAGTTTTGTTGATTAAAGTATTCATTGATCATCATAAAGATCAATTTACATCTAAATTACAGTTTTATTATGTAAGTATTTGAAATAGAAAATTGAGAATTTGCATAATAATGTTTTTTATTCATTTTGTAAAAAACACTGAATCTCGCACAAGCCGTGAGAGTAACTGAATTTGATTATGACAATCAAATGATGAATACACAATTCAAGAATAAACCACACTAATGAGAATAACGTAAGCGTAAAGAAGAGGAGCAATTCATCATTTCCTGTAATGATGAATCATTTCATTGGTGTCTTTAGTCGTCGCATCTCCAAGCTGTTGCTGCCTCATTTCCTCGCTCCATGAACCTGCAAAATTATAAAGGAATGGCGTTAGAGTTGTACTCTAAGCAATGATGAATTACATTCTACCTTATGCCAACACTACCAATAGGAATGCAATTTGCATTAAATCAAGTATTCACCAGATGAAAGGTTGACAATCAAGAAAAACATAACTCAATGGAAGCTTTCAACTTCTTTTATTTTTCTAACATGTTTGTTTCAATGTGCAGGAACAGGTTCATCATGTTCGTGATCATCTTATCAGATATGTGGAGCAAAACGGGCTCCCACAAGGGTAGAGCTCGACATATCATAAGGACATCTCCCATTCACATTATTACATGAGAGTCATCAAGTATTACAATCATCAAACGAGACTGTTGTAAAGCAATAACATCATAATGAAAGTAGTCTAATTCAACATGGTGAAACAGATTGAGCAATTATCTTTTTGCTCATCATTCAGAGGAACAATCAAAGAGATATATTAAGAAGAATTGATTGCATTTATCATCTCTTGTTTCAGCTCTGCCTTTCATTTATATTCACATTTTGATGAGGCATTGAGCCCCTTTATATTGAAGGGAAAGCAGATTAAACTCAACATTTAATTGTTTCTTACAACTCCAATTCATCAAGAGACCCAGGTGGACAACCAATTTTGCAAGCATTAACATATGCAAGAAAGATTTAGAAAAGAGAAAGGACAGTGCTTACTAAATGCATTATTATAGTCATCAAAGAGTTTGCAGTTTAATGATTATGCCATTCCCATTTATTTCAATCAGCAAAACAAATCACAAAAGCTTCAGTCTATAGGAGACTGAAATGGTTGTTCATACATGAGAATAATTCATACCAAGGAATAGTCATGGAGGAGGCTGCTAATATCTCATTATAAAATGATAAGATACAATCACATCATATAGTAGTTTATGAATTTTACGATGAACAAATTCTCAGTAAAAAGGGGCAGTAAAAGCTTGAATCTGTAGGACAGCAGCAAAGTTTTGGGACAACATTTCTCAAAATACACAATCACGATGTGGTGGGACAACATCAAACAAAGGCATGGAATGTAGTTGATATAAAAGAATCATCTCATATTTAAAGACAATAGTCACAATGCCATGTTACAACCTTATTATTCAAGGACAAATTTATCATAATCATTATTACAGACCCAAGCAAAGGACAGTCACCAAATACATAGAGACATTGTGACATGGATTAAAGATAATAGTCATGAGCACTAGTAAAGAGGGCAATAATCTTTAGATTTTGTTAAAGGACAACAAATATAACCATGGTGGAAATATTCCAACTCAGGATGAGATGAGTTCTAGAGATATTTTTATGCATACCATCCTAGATGATTTAGAGAGTTCTCATAAAGAATAATGGCAACCTCTAGCTAAAGTGGAGTCTATCTTACAACAAAAATGCAAATTTGGCCATTATTTGTTGTAGCTAGAGATGACTTACAATCTAGAACATAGATCTCAAAAGCAACTTTACCTATTGAATGGTCAGAAGGAGAAGTGTGAAGAATAGAGAAGTAAGAGATTATCATCAGTCGAGCCCAGTTTTGGAGAAACTTCAGCTTTGTCACTGTGTTCAACGTGCACATTCATACAATGGTCTCAGTTTAAAGATAGGGATTCTTAGTGGAAAATACAAGATTTATTGTCACCCATGTGAGGGTTTCCTTTGTGCTTTAAGAGATGCAATGAATCATAAAAACTCAGATCCAACATGAAAAAATACAAAGTGCAGTGCAATGAATCACAAATACATCACAAAACCTAGAATGATTTTTATATGATCATAGCTGTCAAGTATGGATGCAATGGATTTCACATACCCAGTAGGCGAATCACTATTTACAGTGGCGGCCAGAGTCATAAATACGCATGAATTTGTATCAGTCTCAACTACAAGAGCTTCAATCTCATACAGGTATGAAGAGCACTCAAAGAATCAATGGCAGAAAAGAAGTATATTATTTTAAAGCTTACCAAGATATTCTATGTCAGAAGATACAAGTGAAGTCGTGAGTTCCTCCTGTAGACTGAGTCTCAAAAGCTTAAAGCCCTATCATTCATGGCGAGCTTGCTGGAAACTCAATAGCAACATAAAAATGAAAAGAAGATGCATCAGAAATGTCTCATGGCGGCGGCCTGAAAGCCTAAGAAAATGCGATGTAATGGAGTCAAGGTACCTCCAGATTGTAACCTGAAGAACTTACCCTATGAAGATCAGTAGGATTCAACCCAGAAACAACAAAGTATGGTGAAATTTTGAGCTCCAGCATCAAGGAAATTCTCAGAAACCCTACCTAGCAGTGGCGGCCAGCTTCTTCATGAAGCTTCTCCAAGTCAAGTGCGAATGAAATGATCTTTTAGGGTTTGATGTTATTTGCTTGACCAAAGTGCAATGACTTTGATTTTTTCCCATGATTTTAACAAAATCATTATGTCTTCCTTGCCCGTGTTTTTGATTCTCAAGTCAAGTCGATTATTGCATGTGGTCAACTATTATCAACTATCAAATATTAAAATATGCATGGAGATGGTGGTCGGCCAATTTGTCCATAATGGTGAATGCATATTTTAATATATGCTAAGTATGATATATAAAAATCATGAGATGGTATTTTTCAAACTTATTTGCATTAATCAATGTAGATTAATTAATTAAATGATGAATTTAAATCATTTAATTAAATTAATCATTTTAAAATGCAAATAGAGGATATTATGTAAGGCTGAGTTGTAGCTATAGCCTCAACTGAAGATTGATCATGCAAGACTTGAGCTTTAATTATCATGGGCAGATTGACGTGAATAAGGAGGTTTTCGCATGCTTGGAATCACTATTTATAGCTTTTCAGTTCAGTTCGAGCTGCTTTTCAGTTACATACGTTATGACTACGAGTTTGAGACTGAGTTCACTCATTTTGCATGAGTTTGAACCTTATTTTCAGGGATTTTTGCTTCTGCTCGGATTTCACTTTGGAGTTATCACTTTCTCACTGAAATTGACTTTCAGTTACATTTTCATGCACTTTGAAGTGCATTCTCATTGTATATATTGAAAAAGTTTATCTTTTTCAGTTAGTTCTTGTTATTCAACCTTTGCATTCTGCAAAGTGAATTGTCATGTAACTCAGCTTTCAGATTAATACAACAGTGTTTTTACAGGTTCATTTTTTTATGATTTGCAAAGGATTCCTTCTAAATTTCAATATCTTTGAATTTTCCTTCCAAGTTTCAGGCATCATTATTGTGAGAAATTTGATCGAGAAATTATTGTGTTTTTCAGTTCTGAAACCTCTGATTTTTCTATCTTTTTCACATATTTGTATGCAATTTAGTTTAAATTCACTAGTTATACACTGTGCATGTACTTGATTAATCAATTTAGTCATGAAAACTTCATTTTCTCTCGATATTGCATTAAATCAAAGCCTTTGTTTAAAGCATTCAGGTGATTGAGCTATCAAATCAGGTTGTCTGAATTAAAGTGCTTAGAGGTTATTTGTGAGTTAGGTTGCAATTAGTTTTCCAATCAGGTGCATCAATAGGTTTCATTACAGTTTAAGCTTTGCTTTCAGTACTTCTATCCCTTTTCCAACAATTTACTAGTTAATAATTTGAGAATCATATAGGAAGCCGGCCTAGAATCTGGAGGTTCAATCTCATTATAGGTCACCCACAACCTGAGTTTGATCCAATGTTTCAACAGATTGCTGAATTTAACCATTTAAGCGTTCGGGTGCAATCTGTTTGACAACAATCATAATTTTATCCCAATTGATATTTACATTCCAAGACATAACAAGGAAGTAAAAATATGAATCTAGTTCTAGAATAGGCAAGGCTCATGACCTTTGCATCAACTAAATTTCTCTGTGCTCACTAGCTTAATGTTAGAATTTACAATATTGACCAACATGTCAACCTTTTGTATAGTGATTTTTCCACCCTCAACTATATTGTGGAAAAAGAGATAATGAACATCAATATATTATTTATACAAGCATGGTACATCATGTTCTTTGCTAGAACACTTGGCACGTTGACCATCACATTTGATCCCAACTTGTCCACACACAAAGCCAATACTTGAACAAGTCTTTTTAACCATATTGGATCTTTGTTGGTATGTATTGTAACCATGTAGTTTGATTTTGTAGTGGACAATGTGACTATAAGTTACCTCTTAGTAATCCAACTGATAGGTTTTCCAAACAAAATAAACACATAATCACTTGTGGACCTCCTGCTATCTAAATCACTAGTATAACATAAATCAACAAAGCCCTATATATCAATGGAATTTAACACATCATCATTCAAATGATAAAAAATACAATAATTTGAAGTCCCTTATAAATATTTGATTATTTTCAAATAAGTCCAATGCTCTTTACTATGGTTAGACATAAACCTATTGAGAACTCCCATTGCTTTGGAAATGTTTGGTCTTTTGCATACCATAACATATATTGGGCGACCTATGATACTAGTACATGGAACATTAAACACATGCTCTAAATCATAATATGGCTTTGAACATTAATCTAATGATAACTTAGTACTAACATGTAAAGGGATATTTACAAGCACGCCATCCTACATTTGAAAACTTTGTAAAATAGTTTGAACAAAGTTACTATGATTAAGCCAAAGCTTTTTGCCAACTTGGTCCCTAATAATCTCTATAATTATAATGTACTTTATAGCCCTCAAATATTTCATTTCAAATGCACCAAATAACTAATCTTTGACCTCCTTAAATATTCAATTATTATTTAGTGAACAACATGCCATCATATAGGACAATGCTTGGAAACTAATCACCAATTAATTTAAAATAAAAATGATGATCAAATCCAATCTTAGAAAACCAAAGGTCCAACGTGAAAGCATCCAAATCTTGATACCACATTTAAGATGTCTGTTTTAAAGCATACAATGACCATTTCAACTTGCAAACCAAGTTCTCAATCCCTTTTACCACAAAAATGTCAATTTATTTCACAGATTTCTTCTATAAGATCCCCATTAACAAAATAAGCTTATCAATTTTCTCTACTTCTAAATCATAAGTAGTTAATAGGAAGAAGGAATCTTAATAGAAGTTAGTTTTACAATAGGTGAGGAATTTTTTCTAAAATCAACTCACTCAACTTGGAAGTACCCTTTTTCCATTTGTTGTACCTTGTACCTTTCAAACTATCTATCTAGTTTAAGTTTCTTCTTAAACATCCATTTGTAACCAATGGGTTTCCTTCCCTTAGGTAGCTCAATTAAATCCAAAGTCTCACATATATCTAAGATCATCATATCATCTTGCACGAACTCCATCTAGGACTCATGCTCATTTGAAGAAACATCTTCCTTCATAGATTTAGGTTCATCGTTAGTCCAAGAATATAAAATACAATAAAATTTGGTGGGCTATACCCGCTAATTGGTTTGTGTTACCTCGTGGGCCCTCTCAAAGGTATAATAATTGTCTCTACCTATTCTTCTTCTAAACTATGAATTTGAACCTTCTTCTTCACCTACAACATCTCCAAATTATTTTTCTTCCACTAGTGCATATTCTTGTTTCTCTATTTTGGTTTCAAAATACATGGTTTTCTTTTAGTTGTACTTGATCTGACTTATTCCTTAAAAATCACATTTCTAGAATATACCATTTTTAAGGCTAGATGATTCTAAAACTTATAATCCTTAACATCATTTACATAACCAATAAAATATATTTGTTAGATTTGAAATCTAACTAGACCATTTCCTTAGGTAAATGAACAAAAGCCTTGTAACACAAAACTCTAATGTATGAAATAATTGATTTCTAATCCATCCAAACTTGATACAATATTATATCAACCTAAACAAGATATGAAGATTTAGTAATTAAATAAAAAGTAGTACATATAGCCTCAACACAAAAAACCCAATTCAATTGAGCACCACTTAACATGCTTTTGGCTCTATCCATTAATGCCATATTCATTCCTTATATGGTGCTACTTTATTATGGCATATATGGAGTTTTTATCTATCTTGCAATACTTGCATGTCTGCAAAAATCATCAAAATCTCTAGAAAAATATTCCCTCATCATCTAACATTACTACTTTCATTTTTGATCCATTTGATTTTCAACAATAACTTTAAAATATTTAAACTTGCTAATTATTTTACCATGCATTAGAAAATTAATCCAAGTATAATGCGAGTAGTCACCAATAAAGAAAATATAGTAATAGATTTTTCTAACTGAAGTAACATCCACAATACAAAAAATATCACTATGAATAACCTCTAATTATCTCTTAGTTCTAGTACTACAAGAATTAAACTTTACTCTACTTTGTTTACCAAACACACAATACTCACAAAAATCAAAACCTATATAACAACCAAACAAGCCATCCAACATTTTTTAATTAACTAAGGTCTTAAGCCCCTTTTAACCAACGTGACCCATCTTATGGTACCACAACATATGTGAATTTAAGTTTTTAGTTATTCTTGCTAAGTTACAATAAGTAGATGCATCAAGCTTAAACGAAGTCCCACATTGGGATCCATTAACTAGTAAATTATTCCCTATAACCAACTTGAAACTACTCTTGTCAAATGTGATGCACTCCAATATCATTTATTTTAAAAATTGAAATCAAATTTCATGTTAATCCTAGAATGTGCAAAACATCTATGAGAAATATTACTCTTCTATCATTGAACACATTTTACTTTCCTTTTGCCAATAACCTAATGTGAACTGTTGTCACGAACACCTCACCACCATCACATGCTTTGTATGAAGAAAACCACTACTTGTGAGGATTCATGTGATATGAGGCACCTAACTTAATCAACTATATTCATCACAAGAAATGTTAGTAGAAATAAATAAAGCACAATTTTCAGCATCGAATAATTTATTATTAAAGGAATCATTATAATACTACTTTTTGTTTATATGATCATTCTTTACAAGGCCTTGTTTCCCATAGTTTCAACATTTATCTCTACTCTTGCTATGGGTTTTAGACCATCCTTTTGACTCAAACCTCTCCTTATCCCATTTTTTCTAACCACTTTTTCCCTTGGGTCTACCTTGCACACGCAGTGAACTCTTGGAATCCTCATCCATGGATTTCCACCTTTTTCCTCACTAAAAAATTTCACAACAAATGCATCTATTTTAGGTTTTGTAATAGAAATAATTAGTGCAACAATTAAATTATCTCAAAATTCAAGTAAAGTGTAAAGTAACAAAATTCACTTATTCTCGTCTTCTAGTTTCAATCAATATTACCTAGTTGACTCAAAATGGGATTGAAAGAATTTAAATACTTAGCTATAGAGTATCCTTTGTTTTTAAGGAATACAAATTTGTTTTTAATAAATCTTGTTTACTATACTTTTCATTTGACAAATCTCACTATTTCTCTTCCACAGATTGAAAGTAACAACTTTCTCCAAGACATTCAAGAAAATGGAATATACAAGGCACAATTGTATGGTTTCCTATGCCTTTTTATCCAAATTTATCTATTCTTCATTTGAAATATATATATAGGCTTATACTTAATTACCACACCTCTCCATTGATCTCTTTCTTCCAATATATCCTCCATTTTTAGTTTCCATGGCTCAAAGCCATTAAGCTTATCAATCTTCAATCATAATGTGTTTGCCATGGTTTCTCCAACCATACTTGGATTTACAAAACTATCAAAACATTACTCTCATTACAACAATAAAAAATACACAACATTGCAACTAAGGAATATCCTTCTAAATCAAGTTGTAGCTTTGATATCAAATCTTGATTAACATGGTAACTAGCTTGATGAAAATGTCTTCATAATAGATATATAATTTAGTAAAACATATGATTAAGCTAATAAAATTAATGAATCAATGAAAAAACAAATATAACAAATGCAAACCATAATACCATATTTACATGGAGAAAGCCTTGTGAAAAAGACTACACCACCAAAGAGATCCAAGCTTGTATTATTCTCAAAAGAGTATACACTAATACTATCATTAATCCCTCTTATAATGAACTGACAACATAAGAGTAGTTGCAAAAGAACCTCACAATCCACCATCTAATGACTCCAATTTATAGAAAAGTTAAAACAAGAAACCATCAAGTGGTATCTAAAACCATGGGCCATAGCAAAAATCCAATGAACATATGGTCATAGTCAAACATCTTAGAATAATATGTAACTCCTCTTACACCCTTCTTATACATTATAGATGTCACAAATTATGCCATAATAGTCAAATACACCAACACCCATCCTAGGCATTCCATGAGGACATTCACTATTTGTGTTAGAAACACCAAATCAAGAATATTCTTTATAACTCCCAAATTTAACTTTTTAAATGTAAAATCCCTATTTAACACCTTCTTAAATACTATTTGAAGTATCCTTAAGAAGAAATCATGTCCCCATCCACACATGGACATCCCATTTAGCCCAATCCAACATATTTGGAGACCATTTATTATTTACTGTCTATATAATTGTTACCTATTTTTCACTACCAGCTCAAAACAGGTAGAGCTGAATTGCATTCATCAAAGAAGGTACAACAATTTTCTGCTTAAGTATTCATTATGTTCTAGAACTTTGATTACTTATGAATTTCAAAGTGTTATTATGCAAATCTCAGACAAAGGAACTCATAAATTTGCATAAAAGAATGTTGTTTTTATTATTGGAAATGTTGAATCTTGCACAAGCCGCGAGAGTAACTAAATTTGATTTACACAATCAAATGATAGATACAAGAAAAAGAAAGTAAACTATACAACTGAGAATAAAGAAGGCATAGGGTAGAAAGTGATTTGTCATTGCCTGGAATGACAAATCATTGACAAGTCGAGGTCTTTAGTTGTGTTTTCAGCTCTAGTTCCAGCCTCCAATCTTTGATGCATCTGCAAGAACGATGAAATATGGTTTTAGAGATGGTCTCTAAAGCAATGTGAATCAAATCCTATCATGTGCCTACGCTACTAATAGGAATATAAGATACAGTTGATCAGGCATCTATTAGATGATTGCAAAAAATCAAGGGGAAAAACATAATTCAATAGAAGCTTTCAGCTTCTTTTATTTTGCTAACATGTTTGTTTCAGTGTGCAGGAACAGGTTCATCATGTTCAAGATCATTTCATCAGATATGTGGAGTAAAACGGGCTCCCACAAGGGTAGAGCCCGACATATCATAAGGACACTTCATATTCTCATCATACATGAGAGTTATTTAATCAAGGACATAAACAATTATCATCTAAGACTGTCATCAGGAAGAGTATTCAGCATGGTAAAATAGATTTGCGCAATTGTTTTTCTCATCATTCAAAGGAAACAAGTAGAAATATATTGCATTTATCATACGTTGTTTCAGCTCTGCCTTTCATTTATGCTCACGTTTTAATAAGGCATTGAGCCCTTTATACTGAAGGGAAAGCAAAGTATTCAACAAGATAATTGTTTCTTACAAATGAAAAGCAGCATTCTCATAATTCATAATCAATGCAAGTCATCAGCAGGAGTTTCAGCTGATCAAAAGAATTAAGATAATGACAAGTGAACAGATTTGCAATAATCCAATTCTCTACAGGCTCTTTAACAAGAAAACACCAATTTTTTTGCCTTAGTCAGCATTTAAGAGGTTTGGAAGGTACAGATTCATCAAACATGCATGTTTGTTTCAAGTATCAAATGAGAATATCAAAAAGATCATGAGTCTGAAAAGATAAATTTTCAACTACTACTGACAAGGTTAAGAGAAGTTCAGATTTAGCAATATTTACAGCTAATTTTAATTAGCAAATGATAGTTCCAGCTATTACCAGTCTTGAAGCTAGCAGAGGATATGTAAAGTGTGGTGGAATCTCATTATGCAAAAAGAAGCATTGTCTTTTATCAAATAGGTATACACTATTACAAGTGCCAGTGAGACAACAGTGAAGTATGAGTTGATCAGCATTAGCAATGAATGGAGCATCTATTTTTCAATGGTAGTTCTTATTTGCAAAGATACAAAGAGGCAGTTGTAATGTCCCCATTTTTGGCACTGCACTTCTTAGTGATTGATGGCCTATCCCCGGGGTGTTGTCGGCTAATCAGAGGCAAAATTAGGGTTTCTGATTGTTTGGTGGGTTCTCTTGAAGATTCAGGGTTTTGCTTGTTGGAGTTTGGGTGTTTGGATTTTGGATTCCTTCTGGGTTTTCAGAGAGCTTCATAGAGGTATGACTTGCAACTACGTTGGGCAACCTTTCCGGACTTACTATTTTTAGTAAGTTATGACAGCTACATCCTGGAGTTTGGGATTTTGGATTTTGGATTCTTTCTGGGTTTTCAGAGAGCTTCGCAATGGTGGCGCATGCATTGCATTTTGAGCAACTTCTTGAATTTACTATTTTTAGTAAATTCTATATTTAGCAATGGTCCAGTCAGCACTAGCTCAGGCAACCTTCCTTCACTTGCAGTTCATTGGGTGATCATGATTTTTGGCTTAAGAGGTTCATTTTGGAGAAATAAGTTATTTAAAGTCAATAATGTTTTATTTTATAAAATAACCCCTTGTCCTAGTAATACGACTTTAAGTTGTTCTGAAAAGGGGGACCTCATGGGTGGATGCATCATCAGGGAAATTTTTAATTATTCTAAAGTCAAAATTACTCTTGGAGGTGGGACACCAACTTTGGAGAGCTTATTATTTTATTTAAAAATGATTTATATCCCTCTTGAAATGGGACACCACCTTAAGCTTGATCAATGGTCAAAATCAAACCCTAAAAGCATCTTGAAATTAGGGCACACCTTCTGGAAGCTTCTGGAGGGTCTTCTCAAAAGCTATAAAAGGAAGCCTTGGGTCTTCATTTTTGGTATCTTTTATCTACAGGAATGTTATGCTGCCGGAATGGTACTGGGACTGCTTCGAGGAATGAATGCCTCCTAGCCTTGGCTCGACTTCATGCTTGAGAGATAGCACCTAGTAGAGAGGTTTGCTAGTTTTGAGTGAAGTTTGTAGTGAGGTTTGCATTGTAGTGTTGTTTTGTCATTAGAAGTTTTGTTTATTGCATTTCTTATCATTTTCTGGAGTTGCTGAAGACAAGCTGAATCTATAGTTTTACTCATATCTCTGAAAATAAATTTATTATCATTCTGGGTACTGAACATTTGTGTTTCCTTGATAGGGGCGACCCTTCTTGACAAGTTTTAGATTTTTTGAGTGAGTGTTGGATTTTAAAAAGGAAAATTTCCCCTCTTGTTGAGCCGTACCATTTGGGGTTTCTTGAAGTTTGTGCAAAAAATAATATACCAGATTTTGGGTTAGTCTTTGGGTTCTTACTTGGGCGCCTTCATTCTAGGAGGTTAATGCACTTTATTTGGAATCATTCGGGTGAGTCTAGTGTGAATTGTGAGCATTTTAGGAGGGTCCTATGTTGTTGGTTTAGCATTTCAAGTTGCTGGTCTGTCATATCAATTTCGAATAATTTGCATTTGGGTGATGGGTTTTTGTCTGGAAGGTTATAATTAACTTTGAAACGATCATATCTTTTACTGCAGCAGCGGAGAATTTCCTAATCTTGTTCATTGCAGGCACCTTCTGACATAATGTAAGCTGAACAGTAGTACTGTCAGCATTCTATCTCTCGCTCTTTCATTTACTGTATTTCCCACTGGATAAGTGGAAGAGGTTGGCTTGCCGCCTACTTTACATTCTGCAGTTGCATTTGTATTCCTTTATATCTCCACCATATGGTCGCCTCATTTCCATTTTGGATTGGGTAGCACATACTTGGTGTTGAGTTACTTCTAGTTGTAGTTCTGATTAATGTACTGACGATCCTCTTGCCATATGACAGCCTCTCTCTTGTTGAGATTGAGTGCGCATTCTTGGCAATGAGTTATTTGTAACTGCTAGTTTGATTGAACTAACCCTAACGGGTGCTTCTGCATTGTTGTGTACTTGGCAAAATTTTAAAAAATTGGTTCGAGATATTTCAGTGGTATCAAAGCCAAGATCCTGCCATCCTGTGCCCAACAAGGTTTAGTTGATAGTGGAATGATAGAGAAATCAGTTTCTACACCAGAGGTCAGAACAAAGTTCAGCTCAGTTTAGAAGTGGTAGTTAAACATGGCCAACAGAGAAGAGATTAAGCTGGAACAAACACTTTTTGAGACCGGAAAAAGACTTGGAAAAGAATGTAAGTCAATGGAAGATGAAAAGAATAGTCTTCAAATATTGGAACAATGTTTGAGACAGGTGGAACGGTCACCTTCTGAATGGATGCAATTGGCATTGTCACCTGCAGTTCACCTTTTAGTTCAGCCCTATTGGCTGGGACATCCAAATGAAGAAATCAAGTTGCTGATTTCTTCTTGCTTCATGGAGTTAATGAGAATGGTGGTTCCCATGACACCCTATGATGACGAAACCATGAAAATCATTATGAATATGATTGTAGAAAGTTTCCAAGATCTTGATGAAATTGGAAGCAATCTATTTGCTAGAAAGGTTGCTATCTTAAAAACATTTTCAGATCTCTGGGTAAGTAACTTGCTATTCGCCTTGGAAATGCATGATCAAATTTATCACTTGTTCCATTACCTCTTCATATCCACTTGGAGTGAACAAGAAGAGGATATTATTGCAGCTGTGAAGAAAATCCTTATTCTCACCATTAATGAGTCAGATGAAATTCCACCAAATGTCCAATCTCTCCTCTTGGACACATATGAGTGTGAAGAAAAGGATTCTCCTATTGCTGCTATGCTGATCAAGGAATTATTTAATCAATGTGAAGAGAAATTGAATCCACATTTGGAGAAGTCTGAGCAAGATGCAGGAATATTTAGTGATCCTGATGATAGAGATAATTCCAAAGAGTCCATACAAGGTCATATTGAAGATTTGGTAAAGAAGGATTCTCTTCATGTTGCTGCCCCAACTTTTCAAGAAGTTCCACATGAAGAAATCAATGACATACTTCCTCATGGTGAAGATAATGACGGTGAAGTTTTCAAAACAGCAAGCAATGAAGATTCTTCACTTCATTATGATGGTGACTTTGGGTTTGAGCAGCAAACTCGGTCTTTGGAGAGAAATTTTTTTGACGATATCAGTTTGAGGGATTTGGGACTTGACTTATTCAAAGAGTCATCACTACAAAGGGAGCATGATAAGTTTTTTCCTGTTGATCATCTTAATCAACCCACTAGCATTTGGGATCCGGGTGTGTTGGCACCAAGGTATGAAAGAGAACCTTTGTGGGATGAGTTTCCCTTTGCTCCTGATGAAGACCAAAGTTTCATTTGCATCACAAGCTATAAGGAGGGCACATAAGGAAAATTTGTCTTTGATGAAGAAGCTTGCTCTGAAAAGTTCCATGGTGATCCTTTCGAGTTGGTTGCAGCCACCAAGGACGATGTTGTTTCTTCTAAAAATTTCAGAACAACATTCGATGATTCTTCGTTTGAGTTAGGAGCTGCCATAGCCTTTGATCAAGAAGACGGTGAGGTGGATGAAGAGCTAGAAGACCAAGTGGCTCTTGAAGATGTAGAGTTTGAAGGTGTTACTAAACACAAATATGATTTTCCAATGAATGAAGCTGATTGCAAACTTGGGGTCAAAGAATCTGTGAAGTATGATGCTTTTTTTTGACAATGAGCATTCTCCACTAGTCAATGGTGAAGTTCATGAATGTTGGAGCAGCAATGAAGGCAGCAAAGACAAGGGACAAGGTTCTGATTTTTAGTTGCAGCCTATCAACAGTTCATCATCTTTGAATTCTCATGATTGGGACAGACAATTCAAGGTGTCCGTTGACAAGGAAGTGCAAGCTCTATCCCTATTTGATCACACACATAGCTTGGTTGAAGAATTGTACTGGAAGGCTCAACTTGAAGAGAGACAAAGAGGAGTGAAAGATGAAGTTGCTCTTCCCAATCTGCAACTTATCAGAAACTCTTTGGTAACCTTGAAGTCCGAGTACATGCACTTGGTTGAAGATTGTGATTACGCCATTGAAGTTGCAAAGAAGACCATTTGTGCTTCTCAAGATAGAGTGAGGAAGATTGATGAACTTTCTCTAGAGCTTGGATCAACAAGAGCTACGCTAGAAGAAACTCAAATGGCATTAGTGGAGGTAGAAAATCAGTTTGTTGATTTCAAATTTTTCACAGAGCAAGAGAATGCACATAGAGTCGAAGAAATCAAGCAAGTAATCGGTGGGCTTGATAGTCTTCGAGAGGAGTTTGACCTAGAAGGTCTCACAAGAAGGACTGAAGTTACAAGTGCAGATTTGGACCAACAAGATGGATGGAATAAATTTCAAGTTTTTGACAATCCTCTCTTTGAAGAGGGTGATGAGGAAAGTTATGATAATCTTCTCTATGAGATGGAAGATGAAACGGAGAATGAGACTGGGCATGGTTTCCAGTGCTTGGATGCTTTGATATCACTCCATAAGGAAGTGCCACGTCTGTTGATTAGTAATGAATACATAAGTGGGCTGAAGGGTGAAGATTCCATATGGGAGGTGTCGAAGCAAGGTAATTTCAACATCTATGACATCAAGATGTTGATGAGACAAGTTGTGGTAGCTGCTGGTAACTTCATTACAGCAGCAAGGAGTGATGATTTCAGACCTACTACTCAGGAGGTATGGGAGAAAAGTGGACCAGAACTTGGTGGTTACATTCTTGATAATCCCTCCCTTGGGTGGAATGATGTTTGGGCTCATGCTAGTCAGTTTTGGGAGTTGAATCTGAAGTCATTTTATGTTTCATACTCCAACTTGATTGAAGCTTTCATGGTTGAGCTTTAGGGGGACACCAATTTCGTGAGAATACATCTGGTTCTCACTAGCACTTGGGAATGCATTGTGATTTCTTGGCATTGTGTTGAAAATATTTTTCAGTTGGGTGTCCATGTTTGGGATTCTCAACATGGGTTGATGGAGCCTATCGCTTGTGGAAAGAAGAACTTTTGGAGGGATAAGGATCAAATTTCCAGATTTGTTGGCGATGTTCCCTTCTTTCCCAACCACTTGATGGTTCCGTTTGTTCATCAACAAATGGATTGGAGAGAAATTTTGAGTATGGATTGGAGAGATGAACGATCGGTTGCTCTTGGGAGTGACCTTCGGCTAATACAAGGGCATATTTTGAGACACGTGCTTGCTGGTTGGAAGCATACCAACCACTTTACTTGTGGAGTTACTCTCGTTTGGAAGAGTTTGTCCTTCACTACTTGCCAAAGAGGTGGTAGTTTTCAGTTGGAGATTGCTCTAGTATGTTTTCCTGCCATTTTTTAGGGATTAACTTGCAACTCTATGCTCATCTCATACACTCACACTTGGAAATTTCTTTGGTGCTGCTGTTTGTTCTTGTGTGAAGTACTAAAATCAGATTGCTCTTCGCTGACTTTAGCCTTGAATAGCAGAGACTATTTGTTCCTTCACACCAATTCTATTCTCGGGGTTCATTTTATGGAGGCTTGTGATGTTAACCTTGATAGTTCTCTCTCATTGTTGGTTCAAGACAGCGAACTACCACTTGTTTTGATTCATCATTCTGAGATTCATGAGGTTGGAACTATGAGAGTTTTCTGTAGTCTTCATGGTGGTATCAATATAATTCAGATGAGGCATAGTAGCTCCATGTGGAGACATGAGTATGAATTTGTTGAGCTCTTGCAAAGGATTGCTTTCCTCCTTGCAAGAAGATTGGAAGATGTCACATTTGCCGTCATGACTTCATTTATTACCATGTGGAGGTATGCTGAGGAGATTGATTTTGAGTTGAGTATCCTATCTTTCTTCTTGCCTAGAATTATGATTGAAAGTGGTGTGGTTGATACTGTTGATTCGGGGCATCGTGGACATGAGATGTTGCATGATATTGATCTCAGTCCTTTAAGATCTTTCAGTTTGGGTAACATGGATGGTAACACTTTGGAGTTACAAGGAAGGGTAGTGCAACATTGGCATGATGTTTTCACTGATGTGATCAGAGTAGTGCAGCATCGGCACGGTGGGTCCTTCCTAAGATGAATTTGGGAACTCGGGATCATACTTGTTTGGGTATGGATCAGTCATAATTTTTCTGGAGTTGTGGTGGTATTGCTTGAGGACAAGCAATTTTGGGAAGGGTGGACTGTAATGTCCCAATTTTTGGCACTACACTTCTCAGTGATTGATGGCCTATCCCCGGGGTGCTATCGGCTAGTCAGAGGCAAAATTAGGGTTTCTGACTGTTTGGTGGGTTCTCTTGAAGATTCAAGGTTTTGCTTGTTGGAGTTTGGGTGTTTGGATTTTGGATTCCTTCTGGGTTTTCAGAGAGCTTCGCAAAGGTATGACTTGCAACCGCGTCGGGCAACCTTTCCGGACTTACTATTTTTAGTAAGTTATGATGGCTACATCCTGGAGTTTGGGATTTTGGATTTTGGATTCTTTCTGGGTTTTCAGAGAGCTTCGCAATGGTGGCGCATGCATTGCATTTTGAGCAACTTCTTGAATTTACTATTTTTAGTAAATTCTATATTTAGCAGTGGTCCAGTTAGCACCAGCTCAGTCAACCTTCCTTCACTTGCAGTTCATTGGGTGATCATGATTTTTGGCTTAAGAGGTTCATTTTGGAGAAATAAGTTATTTAAAGTCAATAATGTTTTATTTTATAAAATAACCCCTTGTCCTAGTAATACGACTTTAAGTTGTTTTGAAAAGGGGGACCTCATGGGTGGATGCATCATCAGGGAAAATTTTAATTATTCCAAAGTCAAAATTACTCTTGGAGGTGGGACGCCAACTTTGGAGAGCTTATTATTTTATTTAAAAATGAATTATATCCCTCTTGAAATGGGACGCCACCTTAAGCTTGATCAATGGTCAAAATCAAACCCTAAAAGCATCTTGAAATTAGGGCGCACCTTTTGGAAGCTTTTGGAGGGTCTTCTCAAAAGTTATAAAAGGAAGCCTTGGGTCTTCATTTTTGGTATCTTTTATCTACAAGAATGTTATGCTGCTGGAATGGTACTGGGATTGCTTCAAGGAATGAATGCCTGCTAACCTTGGCTCAACTTCGTGCTTGAGAGATAGCACCTAGTAGAGAGGTTTGCAAGTTTTGAGTGAAGTTTGTAGTGAGGTTTGCATTGTAGTGTTGTTTTGTCATTAGAAGTTTTGTTTATTGCATTTCTTATCATTTTTTGGAGTTGCTGAAGACAAGCTGAATCTGTAGTTTTACTCATATCTCTAAAAATAAATTTATTATCATTTTGGGTACTGAACATTTGTGTTTCCTTGATAGGGGCAACCCTTCTTGGCAAGTTTTAGATTTTTTGAGTGAGTTGGATTTTAAAAAGGAAAATCGCCCCTCTTGTTGAGCCGTACCATTTTGGGTTTCTTGAAGTTTGTGCAAAAAATAATATACCAGATTTTGGGTTAGTCTTTGGGTTCTTACTTGGGCGCCTTCATTCTAGGAGGTTAATGCACTTTATTTGGAATCATTTGGGTGAGTCTATTGTGAATTGTGAGCATTTTAGCAGGGTCCTGTGTTGTTGGTTTAGCATTTCAAGTTGCTGGTCTGTCATATCAGTTTCGAATAATTTGCATTTGGGTGATGGGTTTTTGTTTGGAAGGTTATAATTAACTTTGGAACGATCATATCTTTTACTGCAACAGCGGAGAACTTCCTAATCTTGTTCATTGCAAGCACCTTCTGACATAATGTAAGCTGAACAGTAGTACTGTCAGCATTCTATCTCCTGCTCTTTCATTTACTGTATTTCCCACTGGATAAGTGGAAGAGGCTGGCTTGCCGCCTACTTTACATTCTGCAGTTGTATTTGTATTCCTTTATATCTCCGCCATATGGTCACCTCATTTCCATTTTGGATTGGGTAGCACATACTTGGTGTTGAGTTACTTCTAGTTGCAGTTCTGATTAATGTACTGATGATCCTCTTGCCATATGACAACCTCTCTCTTGTTGAGATTGAGTGCGCATTCTTGGCAACGAGTTATTTGTAACTGCTCGTTTGATTGAACTAACCTTAACGGGTGCTTCTGCATTGTTGTGTACTTGGCAAAATTTTAAAAAATTGGTTCGGGATATTTCAGCAGTTTTGCATGAAAGAAACTTAGCAGCAATTATCATGAGCAGCAATTATGAACAACAATATTCAACAATATGTGTTTAAAGCTACAACCAGCTTTCAATTTTTATATTTTATCAAGTGACAATCATAGTTGTGAGAACAATACACTCTACTGTCATAAATACTAAGGGAGACAACAGCTTATGAATTAAATGACAAATGCATTCAAAAGTGAGAGAATATCATAGATTTAAAAGGCTTGCATTAACAGTAACAAATATTTCACATATTGATTGAATGGAAGCAATAAAGCTCAAATACCCATGTGGAGTTTTCCTCATATATACGAAAATATAAAGTTGCTACATTTCCAGTTGTGGAATAAAATCAATGACAAATTTTCATGGTATACAGCAAGAGATGTTTAGTTTCCAGTCATGGCTGCAGCCTGGAGCTTTCTGTTTTCAAAATTTAGAGATATTCATTTAATTCCTTCACTTTGAAATCATAAGTATATACAGGAGCATTGGAGGTTGTTATGACTAACATACAGTTGTGCAAGAATACAATAAAGATAACCATCGAGCTTGAGCAAGTAAAGCAAGACAAGGATCAGATTTTTTGTGATTTCAGTTTATTGAGGTTTTTAGTGCTTCATTTAGCCGAATTTGGAGAGAATATTATGCAAGTGAAGGCGTCTCTCAATATACAAACCTTAGGCACACTATTTCTAAGCAAGAGACTCCTGCAAATTCGTGTTTGAAAGAAATCTGGGCGAATTAGTGGAAAAAACATGATAGCTGAGCAAGAACGACTTTGTAATCAGTCACATATTAATTATTAAAGGCATTTTACTAAGGAGAAACCCTTGGCGAGCTTCTTCCTTGCTGAATACAACAGTATAGGGCGTCACATTGATGTAGCCACATCATACACAAGAAAACGTGTTTATTCAAAGAGGAAAACAACAAAGTATAACAAAGAATGATAATATCAGAAAGTTTGTTCAACATTGTGCACAACCACGACTTTAAAACCTCATAAAATGTTACATAATGGAGTTCCAATTGATAAAAACGAATTTACCTTATGAAATCATAAGTTTTCAGCTTAGGAAGTGTTCAAAAAAGTGCAGATTCGACTATTCTCGGGTTGAAACCCTATCAAGTAGTGGCGGTCGTTTTCTTCCAGAAGCTTCTCCGAGTCAAATGCAGAATAATGATAATGTTTTTAGGGTTTGAGGTCTATACGCCCAAGTCATAATAGAGTTTTGGTTATTATTGAAACAAAATCATTATATTATTCATTCCCCATGGGTTTGACTTCAAGTCATAATGCCTAGTGATGATATGCGTAGTAATTAATTAATCTAAATGGTGAACACATTTTTGCTAGGTATAATGTAAGAAGGGTGTGAGATGAGAGTTTAAGGTTTCTGATTTAGTGTTATATCATTCTTTCTTTTATTTTTGCATTCTCAATGTAGGGTAATTAATTAAGTGATTTATTATAAATCATTTAATTAATTAGCCATCTTTACATGAAAATAAAAGACGTCATGTGATGATAAGTTAATCAAAAGATCCATGCAGATACAAATAAAGTTAACAGAAGAATGAATTAATATCAGATTGTTAACTGGGGAGTTACCATGAGAAAGATGGATTTTAAAATGTGCATGAGCGGATTGATACAAACGAGGTGGTTTTTGCGTGCTTTAGCCCACTTTTTCAGGGATTTCAGTCCAATTCGAGTTGCAGATCAGTTGCACGCTTTGTGACTGCCAGTTCGAGATTGAGTTCACTCATTTTTGCATGAGTTTGAGCCATATTTTTAGGGATTTTTACTTGTGCTCGGATTTTACCTTGAGGTTATCATTTTGACACTGAAATTGACTTTCAGTTGCTTATTCATGCACTTTGGAGTGCCTTCAGTTTGTATATATTGAAAAAGTTTATCTTTTTCAATTCAGTTCTTGTTATTCAGCCTTTGCATACTGCAAAGCGAATGGTCATGTAACTCAGCTTTCAGATTAATACAATAGTGTTTTTACAGATTTACTTATTTTTTTGGCAAAGATTCCTTCAAATTACAGTGAAAATCAAAGTCTACCTTGTCATTTGGCTGTCTTTATGAATGATTCGATGAAGTTTTATTGTGTTTAAATATCAGAACCTTTAAAAATATGTCTCATTTATATTTGCATGCATTCGAATAGTTAAAGTCACAGGTCTAAGTTTGTGTAAATGAATAATATTCTTCTTTGCTGTGAAAATCTTGTTTTCCTTCAAAGCTGATTTATTCAAAGCCTTGCTTAGAATCAATTTTTGTGGTGAAATTGTCAAAATTGACTTGTGTGGTTAGTTTTCTGAGGTTTATTGTGAATCAAAATTGCAGATCTTTATCAATTAGGTGCATCACCTTCAATTTACAATTTTCTTGCATTTAGATTTAGTCTTTCTCCCTTTTCCAGCAAATCACTCAGTTATTAACCAGAAAATTAAATAGGAACCAGCCTAGAATCTGGAAGTCTAATTCCTTATAGGATACCCACAGCCTGTAATTAGTTCCAATGTTTCAATAGATTGCTGAATTTCAATATTCAAGCATTCGGGTGCAATTTGATTGACAACAATAATTACATACAATAAATAAAAACTTAAGATTGCAAGGTGAATGGTACCACTTACACTAACAACTAGTCATAGGAAGAGTAAAGGCAACATGATGCTCATGGATAAGTAAAGTGAAAGCATCCAAAATAAAAGGATAAGTAATAGAAAACTCTATGAAGGAGAGATCACAAACATGATAAAACAACACCTATAGAGAGGACACATCCTAATGCATAGGATAAAAAGATGGAAAAACATCAAGGATGAGGGTATAAGATGGAATAAAACATAAAAATACATCAAAATTGTCAAGACATGCATGTGTAGAAGCTAAAGACACGTGCCTATGATAATCCATGATAAATGATATAAAAAGAATGCACAATCCAAGGGCAAGCACGTAAAATCAAATAGGTAACAAACATTGAATGTCTAGATCTAATCAAAAGAGAACAATAAAACACAATGAATAGTGAATCCCAACCCTAATAAGATCTAAAATGAAAGGTATAACAATCATGTATAATGTCAATTATAAAACCTTAATGTAAAAAGAATAAACCTTAAAGACATAACACTTGATCATTAGAAAGGTGAAGTTCACCATAAATATAAGAGATGAAACACCTTTTACATAAATATCTAAGTTGTAATTAAACATATTAAACATCTAAATAAATAATTAACTTAAATAAATAAATTAGATCTATACTTAATTAAATATTAAATTAATTAAAAATATTAAAATATTGTACTTACTTTAAAGTCTAATAATAGAATGTACTTACTAAAAATTGAATTTTGTTTGAATGTAATCTCAAAATTTATAATTTGATTATGTTAGAGTGAGATTATATTATTTGACAACTTCCCTACATTATACACTTCTTCAGAAAAGACAAGCCAATAACATGAGCCCAAAAAGAGCATGGTTATGCGATTTTGAGCATTACAAAGGTAAAAGATACGTGAACTCACGGGAAAGTAACGCAAGAGCTGGCCCTACATTTATTCGTGTCAAATGACTTCCGTCTTAGATGTGGTCCGCATTTCAAGGCTAGAAATAGATACCAAATCTTTAAGCAATGCAAACCCGTGGGGCCCAGCAAAGCTAAAATGAATTCCAATGCGCTTGCTTTCCACTCACACTCTGGATGCCTCCCCTTAAACTGCTTCATCCAGAGTCGATATATTTCACGTCAACTGTGGAGGATTAGGAGGAAAAAAGACAAAGTCAGGTGATAAAAGCAGAGCCTAGAGAGTAGAGCCTAGTGGTGGTAGGATACAGAGCTCCTATAATTCCCATTCTCTGCCACACCACTCCACAATTAATCGTGCGATGGAGAGCGGAGACGTGGTGTTGAGTATTTACGACAGTCATGTAAGCTGCGACATTCTCATTCTATTTGCCGTTTGCTGCTACGCAGTTGCCTAGTGACAGTGGTTTTGTGCAGGTGGTGTTGGACAATGGTATTGTAATGGTGACATTGTCGAAACCAGGAGGATGCGTGACCGACATTCAATATGGTGGTATAAACAACTTAATGGAGACCCTCAATTTGGAAGCACACAGAGGGTACACCAATTTCTTCTTCATTTATAATTTTTCAGTGAGAAAAGGAGGAGTATGACGAGTAATGGACTGCAATGCAGGTACTGGGATCTCAACTGGAACGAACCAGGAGGTCCACTGAAATCTGATTTGTAAGTTGAAGCTTTAACCTTTAAGCCCTGCTTCAACTGCGGTTAAGAGGTTAAAATATTATCTAGATTAGTCCATTTCGTTTCATGCAGGATCCAGGGAAGAGAATTTAGTGTGGTGGTAGAGACGCCAGACCAGGTGGAGGTGTCGTTTGTTCGAAACTGGGACGCTCTCTCCTCACCGGACAACGATATTCCTCTAAATATAGACATAAGGTACCTACCCCTCGCTTGTTGGATATGCGTGAAATGAAATGATTTGTGCATATACTTATGTTTGAAATAAAATGATTTGTGCATTCTTCTGTTTGAAATGATTTGCCTATGTACGGGCATTTATATGTTACGATTTGCCTGCTTAGGTATATTTTACTCCGAGGATGTTCGGGATTCTACGCGTATGCCATCTATCAGCGCCTCTCGGGATTTCCAGATTGCGATCTTGTGCAGACTCGAATGGTGTTTAGACTACGCAAGGATAAGTAAGCCTAAGCCTCTATCTGCACCTACCTCCACCTCTAGCTTCATCATGGAATTTAGGACAAGTATATTGTATGTTTATTTCAGATTTCAGTACATGGCAATAGCAGACGATAAACAGAGAGTAATGGCAATAGAAGACGATAGGTCACCAGCGAGATGCCAAACGCTTGCCTATCCAGAAGCTGTTCTGCTCACCAATCCAGAAAACCCAGCGCTCAAAGGCGAGGTATGTTAATTATAATACTATTCGTTCCATTTTGCCGCTCACGAGTACTTTTAATAGTCAAGTCACGGGTAGTTATTATGGGAGGTATTCCTTTCTGTGAAGCAAATTCAAAGGCACTGCACCATCGAATAGGTATTGGGGAAATCTTAATCAAGCTGCAACATAAACTTTACTTTTTACGTTTTTGGGTCCACCGCGCACGTACCCACTCCATGGCTATGTGCAAATACACGCCTTCATTCTCTACTTTTGTCTTATTAAGCAGATTTCGGCGGGAATGTAAAGGTAAATAAAACAGCATATTCCATGAACAATATAATTAATAATTGAAAAAAGATGAGGAAGCTTTAACGTTTTCGAAATGTTTAATTTACAGGAATTCGTAATTGCTCTGAATTATTTTAAATTCATAATCTAATCTATATTATAATTTAAATGGACTTAGACTTGCCACGCGTTTAAAGATTTGGAGTATAACGGTCTATATGTATGTCGTTTGTGGTTTTAACTTTTTATGTACATCTCATCTCTATTAATCTTTTATGGGTCTCACATTTGGCGATTAAATTTCCCTCTTTTGAAAAGTAGAGTCAAGCCCTCTCTCAGTTCGTTCATGATATTGTCACATTTAGAGATTAAATTTTTAGGGAAGGAAGTTATTTTATAAAATTAACTTAGAGTATATTTAAAATAAATAATTAATGTGTTGGTTGAAAATTTTGTATACTTAGGGATTATACAAAATTGTGGTTTCAACCACAGTGCGTGAGTATAATACTCTCCTAATTTAGGGAAGGCTCCCCTTTTTTGCTAACTAAAACTAAAATGGATGGGACAACAACCTTTCCTTTTTTTTTCAAGAAAGATTATTTTCTTTTCTCCTCTCAAAAAAGTGACAATAACCTTTAAACTGTTACAACACCTTAAAATGTAAATGAGAGAGGAAATGAAGTTTCCTGAAAGCACAAAGACTTCCATCACCTCCTCCGGGATGGGAAAACAATCTCCAAGCACAAAGTCTTGAGGATCTGAGATCCTATCTACCCTTTTAGAAAGATAATTTTAAGAACAAGTTGCAACATATAACAACACAAAGTCTGTGAGTATAATGCATTCAAGAATCACCTAATATGGGAATTATTATTGTTACCCGATTTTCACCTAAAGGCTCAATCAGGCAGGATAAATTATGTTTCAGGTGTTCATGAAGGCCAAATGGGACATTTGCATCAAGGGTTCGGTCATGCATCTGACGCTATTTCATAAGGAAGTCTATTGGAAATCTTTGCCTCAGTCAGTTTTGGCATAAAACTCATCAGAGAGAAAGTTGGCAAGATCCTCTTGTTGTCTTGCCGACTAGCAGTGCGTTCTATTTGGGCTGAGTACGCCAGTCGCCAGGACTTTCGGATCGCCATGAGTTTTATCTCTCTCCGACCGATAGATGTCTCGCCGACTGTTGTGCACAAGACTATCTCGCCAGCGGGATTGAGGTCGGCGTAATGTCTCGCCGAAGGCCGGTGGTCTCGCCGAAAAAGTAGGAGTTCGCTGTGATGTCTCCCCGATTGCGGGCGGTCTCACCGAAACGAATGCCTTCGGTGTAATGTGGTAGCCTAGGGGAGAGGTCTTCCCGACCCGCTAAGGTCCTGCTGAAGTGGTCTCAGCTCGCCTAAAGTTTTTGCCTTTGGCATAGAGTCTCACCGATAGCGAAAGTCTCGCCGACATCAATGACATCGGTATAGCGTCGGGCCGACAGAAGGAGGTCTTGCCGAAATGGGAGGAATTTGCGCTTGAGGAAATAGATGATGGTCTCGGCGAGAGGTCTCGCCGACATGGGGAAGTCTCGGCGAGAGGTCTCGCCCTCGCTATGATGTCTCCTCGACTTATGGTGGTCTTGCCGAATCAGAAGGAGGTCAGCGAGAGGTCTTGCCGACCCATGGGGGTCTCATCGAAAGGAATGATCGGAGCTCGGGGAGAGCGGAATGCGCTCGGTGAAAGGTCTTGCCGAAGGATGGAGGTCTCAGCGATGGAAAGGGATATCAGTATGACTTCTAAGGGCTCGCCATGAGGTCTTCCCGAAAGCGATAAGTCTTGCCGATGGTCTGGGTGATAGCCACTATGGATGTCGATATGACTTTTGGGCTCGCTATGAACTCTTGCCGACGGTTGTGAGCTACGCCGATAACCGCTGAAGAGAATAATCGCATCGGGGAGACACGGCTAGTGTCTCACTGACATGCGATTCTGATGAAGCGACCTTTGACCGTCTGGAAATCTACAGGGCACGAGTTCAACCAATCAGAAGGAGCTACAGGTGAGCTGTGGCAGTTTGACCTCTGTGAAGAAGTTCAACAGAATGTAGGCAACGTGGATTTGCTATGAGAATAAAGCGATGAATCAGTTCGATATCCAGGAGGTGTCATCGGTAAGCAGAAGGGCGGAGACCGCAGGGACAGCCTGGATGTCAACTGGCAAGGGTGGATAGACATTAATGATAAGGGCTTCAAAGCATTCGAGCAGCTCTTCAGGGAAGTTCGAAAGTGAACACGGAGGCCAGAGGTTGGCACATTAAATGCGTTGCAAAAGATCAAGGAGGCCATTCCTGGAGCGACTCTTCACCGACATGGACAGCGGGGACGCAGCATTAACTTCATTCAAAAGATCTAGGGGCAGATCTTTCTGGAGGCTGATTTTTGTAAACCCTAAAAAACAAAGGGGTGACACTTTTAGTTCTCGTATATATGGCATTTTTTGCCTTTTTTGTAGACAGTTCTTACTTGGTGCTTTTCTGCTTTTGTAACTTGTGGAGTTCTTTGTAGAAGAGAGGCTATGTTTTGTAACTCATGACAGGCATGTATATCAGTGTTCACCATTGAAATCAATGAGTATAAGCGCTTTACCTTTTCAATCGCTCTATTAAATTGTGTGCATTCGTATAATTGATGAAACTGCTTGTGAAACTGTATGATTCCTTGTGGTTATGTCTTATTTCAGCACCTTTCCGTAGAGCAATATGTATTTTGCAGGTTGTGAGATGTGTTATAATGTAGTATTCTCTATTTATGAAGTTACTTCTTCCTTCTAGAGGTGTAGCCATATGAACCTTTTCATGAAATGTTTATGCAGAAAACGTATGTGATTGAGTTGTGTATGACAAAGCTTTGGTCATTGATTGAAATCGGGTGTGTAAACTGTGTTGTCTTCTTAAGTAAATTTTTGGTGCATCACCATAGAGTTAGGTTTCATCACAGGTATTCTTTCTTCCTCTTTCCTTACAAGATTAGTAGTTAGGTGACACCATAGGAAGCCGGCCTTCTTCGGAGGTTGACCTCTGTTTACAAGAAACCCACATCTTTAGAGGTCTTCCGATGTTACACTGAGGTGTTGAACATCAGGTTCAACAGGGGTGCAACTTCAGGTGATAACAGTTTCTGGCACGCTCGGTGGGACAACGGTTTCACATTGTATTGTTGATTTGGTATGCAACCAACAAGTTTCAGACTTTACAAAAGTCATTTGTGCATACTTGGCGACTCCAAAGAGAGAGAGCTGCAGAATCAGTGCTTTTATAGTTTATGAGAAGAGTTCAGACAGGGAGCAGCTTAGTTCCCTTCGAATATTTGCAGCTGTCACCACCCAGAAGACAAGGCAGGGAAATAGAAAGGTCAGGGACAACATTTGTTTATGCTAGAAGAGCCAAGTCTACTTCTCCATCTGTGGGATCTCATATTGCTGTCCCGTTTTTTGTTTCATCTAGAGTGCAAGTAAATCCACCTCCAATGGCTGCTCTAAGGAATCAACCATTTGTTGCTTTCAATGGAGGGAGTCCCTTAAATTTGGCACAGCACAATGACATCCCAATGACAGCCTTGAAAAGTCTGCCAACTTTCACTGGGGAAGATCAGACTACCTTGATTGAACATATGCGAGATGTGGCTTCGTTATGCGGAGTCCATCACATAACTCAAGAGGATGTTGCTGTGAGATTATTAGCTGCTTCACTGAAAGGAAGAGCTGTGCAATGGTATAGGGGCTTAGCAGTCGGCTCAATCACAACTTGGGACGAATTTGGAGACAAGTTGCATAAACAATTTCAGGATAGGTCTGATAATTTGTCTTTATTGAAACAATTAACTACGATTAAGAGGGCTCCACAGGAGCAGATGAACGATTTCAATTTCAGATTTCAAAGAACCCGGGATATAATCCCTGCAACGGTGAGGCCTTCACCTGAATATGCCTTCCTGTATTATCTTAGAGCTATAAATAGCGATATTTCAGTTTTAATACAGTCAATGGGAGGAGTGTCTCTGCCGGATGCTTTTGAAATAGCAATCAGAGCTGAAAATAGCCTGATACAGGCTGGTAAACTTGCTCCTAGGCCACCAATGCCTATATTTCCAGAGATTCATGTGAATATCCCTTTGCAGATACCACCTTTTACACCTTTGCCACTTGTTCCAGCTGTTGCAACACAAGAAGCTGTTGTTTCAAGTTCTTCAAATGAGTTATAGGAGATCAAAAGTTTATTACAGACTTTTGGTAATAAGCTTGTGAGCTTAGAAAAGCAACAATCATATAACAGGCCTTATCAACAGCAGAATTCAGGTCAGCAACAACAATATCAAGGTAATAGACAAGTTTATCAAGGCAATTACCAGGGCCCAAGGCAGGGTGTAAATACTAGACCTTTTCAGGCTTATGCTCCAGCACCTGTTAGTGCAGTCAAAGACCTTGTCCCTATTCAAAACAACTTAGCAGCAGATTATGAGTGGTGCTACCCTTGTAACCAGCCTCATAATCAAGCCACTTGCTCAAATGGACTCATCAATCAGGCACTTATGGTACAAAATGCCTCAAGTTCACAGCAGAATGCATTCAATGACGCATCCCCACAACACCAAGATCAGATTACCAATGAAACTACCCTTAATTGGCAAGGTGAAGAATTTTGTGGATTGAATGTAGATAATTCTCCAGTTGCAGCTAACACCAGGGCAAAGAAAAGAGCTTTCGAGCTTGATCAAGCAGCTGACAAAGGAAAGGCAGCAGCTGTAGAACCATCTACATCTCAAGTGACTCCTGTTTGGCAAAGAAATTAGCAACTCCCTGTCAAGGAGCAGCCACACTTGCAAGTTGACCACGTTGGCATAAAGGTACACCATAAAGTGAACCCAGCTGTACCCTATAATATTCTTGATAGTATGAAAAAGATGAATATAACAATGTCTATGTGCGATTCATTAGCAATCCCAGGTCAAAAAGATATGTTACATTCAACTTTGTCGAATTTTAAAGTGTTTGATTAATCCGAGTCTTCAGTAGGTCAAGCTAGAACTGTGTTGACAAATAATCCTCAAGAAAATGATAAACAGCCCAACAAGGAGGTAGGAAAAGAAGTGAAACCACCTCCTTTTTACGTGTCCGTAATCATAGGTGACAAGTTAGTCCATAACTGTATAGTAGATAGTGGAGCTAGTAGCTCTGTAATGCCCAAGCAGATTGCTGACAAGCTTGGACTAAAGTATCAGCCTTTAGAGAAAGGAGTCATTCAATTGGATGGTACTTTTGTTAATACATTGGGTGTTATTAAAGATTTGAGTCTTACCCTTCATACTTGTTCGAATTTTTCAGTTCCTTAGGACATATGTGTCATAGATCTCCCACCTTTCTTTTCTTTGTGCCTTTCAAGAGAATTTACAGCTAAGATAGGTGGTTATGTGTCAGCTGATTGGTCACACATGCTATTTAGAACTAGATATGAAACCAAAGTTACCATTAAATCTGAAAAGTTAGCTAAAAATCACATTGAGCCATATAACCCAAGTCCTATCAATGCTGTTCATACTGCTGCAGACACAAATTGTGTCGTTTTTACTGACAATTAGCTGGCTGCCGCTCAAGAGCTTCAAGCAGAAGCTGTTCCTAATGTGTTATTACATGAATGGGCAGCTGAAAATGTGTTGGACAGTCCTGTAGACCTTATTCAAGATGCTGGTATGGGTAATTATGTGATGCTTGAACCTGATGCAGAGGTTCCAAACCTTGAAAAAGGTACAGATCAGTTGTTGCAACAGCAAAGTGGACTTTGGGAAATGTTTTTTGATGGTTCCAGAGGCAAGAATGGAGCAGGTGGAGGTGCAATGCTGGTTTCTCCATAGGGTGATAAGTATTTTTCAGCCTTTCGTTTTGCTTTTGTATGTTCTAACAACAGTGCTGAGTATGAAGGACTCATTCAAGGCCTTGAGTGGGCAAGGAAAAGAGGAATTGACTGTTTGAGAGTCTATGGAGATAGTGAATTGATAGTTAATGTAACAACCCGACCCTTCGGTAAAATTAAAATTTTCATAATTTACATCCTTCAAGTATGTAAACGTGTTATCATGACATTGCAATAAAATTTTTCCTTTTCTTTATTGATAATACATGAACATGTTGCTATATCAATCTACAACAAAGATTCCATATAATAACTTCACAAGTACATGAAACAAGAATACGTACCTTAGCTAACATGGCTCCAATGAGCTTTAGAACAAATTGTAGTAAGAAGGTTCAGGAGTTCGTCCTTTCAAATCTTGGTACATCGGCCGCTTGCTGTGGAGGAGAAACATCACTTAGGCGTTTTTTTGCCAACCACGGACTTATAATGCGGTCCCCTGCACGATCATTTTACAATGAACGACCCTCCCTTCGAAGAAGAGATTGGTGGGGTATCCTTTAACGACTACCAACTGGACATAGTGTTGTGATCCTACATAGCTAGACTCTGTGCAACCGACAACTCTCGAACTAGAATGTATTTCGGGACCATGGTGAACTGACAGTGTAGTACTACAACTAAATGGTTCCTTACACTACTTTGGCCAAAGTGTTTACATTCAATCAAGAACATAGGTCATCTGTCACATGCACTAGCCAGGGTCAACTTGACTTGAGGCTTTCTTACCCTACGCGTAGGTTGGTCTATCGGGGTAGTCCGTACCCTAGACTTCCTACAACAAACTAACTATTAGAACGGAGATCATTTTAACAAGTACTTACAACTGTCTCCCTTACATTGGATACTCTCATCCTAGGAGCTTCATTAACTTGACTAAGTTAACTTATAACTAGTTGTGACCTGTAGCTTATTAAATGCCCTCAATCCATTCCTAGTATTAAATAGCCATGTACGAGCATACACTCCATATATGGAGTCAATACAATTAATGCAATTTTCTCTTCAATGCCTAGTGTATTCCGTACACTAATGAACGCAAAACTAATATAAAGAATATGCAAAAACCTTCTTATTTCGCAAATTATCTCTTTGCAAATATTCATTTATCCTTTAGATATTCATTCCTAAGTACATCAACCTTCACTCTCTATTCTTTTCAATCAAAGGATATGAAACAGACTTACTTCTAAATACAAGAACAACAGAAAGCATGAAAAAGAAAAGAGTTAACATGCCTGACTAGAGCTTTCCTCAGATATTTGAAATATGAGAATGCTTCTCCTCTAGCCTACTGCCAAAGGACTTCCAGCTAGCTCTGTTAACGAACTCTTAACTCAACTGTTGATAATTTCAAACTGCTATTCTCAGATACAAAGAATGCTCTTTCAACACAAACAGAATACACCCTTAGCAGATTAAAGACTCCCTCAACAAATGATGAATACTCTGATATTGCTCTCAATTTGATAAATGCTTTCTCAACAGAAACAGTTTACACTCATGAATGAACAAAATTGAACTTCTAATTTCCAATTTCGTGTTTTGAAGAATGAGCCTTGCAGGCTTTATATAGTGTTTCAAGATTTAACCAATTCCTCTTTCCAAGTCATCTAAGCTGCCACGGGGTTTGGAATGGTTCAAATGAGAAATGTGTCGCCCTATAGAGAAGATTTCGACTTCCATTTGCTGACAGCAATGAGGTAAATTTATTTTGCACATGACCAGTTCATAAAATCGCGACACCTTCTGGTATTGGCGCGATTCAACAGGTAAGGATAAGTGACAGTTTAATGCAAGACTAAATCCCAGGTTAGATGGCGTCCACATCTCCATTTCCCTAGTTGCAAACGGCTTCCTTTTAGCCGCGTTCTGTTACCCTGTCATGGTTGCGCGATTTCTCAGGCGCCATTTTCACTTTTACGGGTATGAACTCATAACAACGTTTTTTTAATTTTCCAATTCATAGTTTTAATATAGTTCAGAAGAAATATTTGAAACTTTGGCGGAATTGTGACCATTATATTTTGATTTATTTTGAAGTCTTAGAATTTGATTTCGACTCAAAAATGAAATATTCATTTTTGAGAAAAACATCTCATGTTTCAAATTTGTGATTTCACTTCAACACTTTTAAACTTCATTTGATTTTCAATTCCATTTAATTAAATATATCTATATATTTATTTTATTATATTAAAATATATATATAATATAGTTTTAATTTACATTATATATTTATGTATAATTATTTAAATTTAATAATTTAAATAATCTCGTATACATATATATATTTTTTAAAGACTATATTATATACATACTTGATATAATATTAAATATATAAATCTATTTACCTTTACATATAAACCTGTATATACATATACTTTTTAAATTACACGTATGTATACTGCGAGCCAGTCAGCATACTTTCATTATACGTACCCATGTATATGTGTATACGTAGATTCCGAGGTAATATCATCATAATATTTATTCATATTCACATATATAACAGGTTGGTTGTGGTTATGTATACATGTATATTTACTTGTATACCTCCTTTATGCATAGGTATTCATAAATACATTTATATCGATGCACACATATGGCATATCCTTCTGCTCTCATACGTTGTATCAACATGAATATACTTATGGACACCTGTACACACCGTATTTATATGTATATATACAAATACACATGCCCACCTCCTAACCAGCAACATTATTCTACATATGGTTATACTGGCAAGCATCTCTTATTCACACATTCAGAAGTAGATTCGACTCCTAATGATAATAAACAAGCCTATGGATGACTTACCCTTAACTCAACAAATGACTTAGCTTACTCAGTCTATAGTATGTGTGTGTATGCCCATTTGGTACTCGTTACTGTTTACCCGACCAAGTTCCTCCCCGAGTGATATCTCTCCTCGGCCTGGAGGATTGGTCCTCTTACCTGCACACCATGACACGACAACGAGAGTCGTATGCTCAAAACAAGGCAGAATACATGAAACATTTCAAAAGTTAGATTATTCACAAATCAATAACCTTCTATTCTCCTTTATGCAGTATTTCACCAAGAATAACATCAAATGAAACAACATTCATATTGAAAACAAGGTACAAGCATCATTAATTCACCTCTAGAATTCACATTTACTCTATCTAGTAATGGTAAATAGTACGTCACAATTTGGGATGTAACATACTTTCCCCCCTTGTGAATCATCGTCCTCGATGATGTATAGCTTTTCAACATACAGCTTAAGTCAAGTAAAGTGTTACTTACAATTCACAAAATACGTAAGATTTATAAAACATTCAACCTATGTAGCAATCTTGTTCTTCCTGGAACTTGCTTCGAGTGTTCACACTATCGCATAGGGAAATCTCGTATGCCTCACACATACTTACTCTCCCAAAGAGTTTTAACACATATACACATCCGAGTTATAATAGTGACTATACATCACACCAAACACACAGTGATCGGAAATCATTGGTCCATGAATTTATCCTTAGTATAATCCAAATAGAAAAGGAATGTTGATGCATTGTACACTACATCGTGGGTCCAATCCTTCTCTTTTGGTATTTACACTTTTAGACAACTCATAAACCAAGTACATCCGTCACTTACACATTCATTATCATTACCACATAGTACTTGTACATGATTACTTGTCCATCTCGAGCACACATTGCTCTTGGGCACCTGTCAAATCTTGATACTGCTTCATTCTTAAGCTTTGTACCACAAAGTTTCATTGATAAACTTCGATCTATTACTCCTTTTTGACATTTAATCAAGTCTATGATTCACTCAATTTCTAAGCCTTTTTTAGTTTAATTGAGTTTTTTTTTAACCTTTTATTTCATATAATGGTCTAAACTTCAATGTTAGAAGTTTATAAATCATTCAAGACTTATTCTACCATCTTTGCTTATTTTGACTATACATAATAATATACTGCACATTCGATTCGTTGAATGTTTCGTAGTATGATCAAGGTTTACACAACCTTATCATTATTGCTTAAACTGAGATAACCTCTCAGGATTGCTAAGCCTCTACTTGCCCATAATATATTATTTAGGACCAAAAATCCTATAAGTCGAGTTTTCAAAAAGCGTTGGTTTCATTGATGAGTTTGTCTACTAGAACATTATGTCAGTTCTACTAACATAGACAGATTGATCTATCTCTTGTTCTACCACTTTTCCTCTGGAATCTCAAGAGAGTATACATGTCCTACCGATGATGACATCCAGTCTTCATTTCTAGGTATACTAGTCATTACCTTGCTACATTCCGTGTAGCCTCGCACTCTATCTTTCCAAGTTTATAGTGGTTTCTCATCCGACAATTCCTGTTGTTGTTCCGATGTCCTATCTCTGACATTAATTCCCTCGTTCCATTTCAAATTCTTCAAAATTTTGGGTACATAGGTTCTTTTATATCCAATACTAGTCTTCTCTTTGACTAGTTGAAAACCTATTTTGATCTCACGCAATCTTTTCATTTCCATGTAATAATGGTTACAAGTTTTGCAGAGATAATTCTCATTTATCTTAGGACATCCATATCTTGGATTTCTTTTGTCCTTGGATTATTTTCAAGGATGTTATCCATCCTTTTTAACTTAATCAAGTTTTCCCAATAATTTTGGTACTAATTTTGAGTGTTAATCCATGTTCCGTTTAGATGATGGTAAATTTAATTACATACCTAGTTATCAAGCATGAACATTCCTCGTTGGTTCCATTGATTCTCTTAATCATATAGGAGAGCTCCAACTTCGGTACATCCTTTCGAGTACAAGTAACAATCCTGATGCTCTTCTCAATAAAAATCTCCCATTATTTCACATAAAATGTTATATTGCTCTGACATAACAATGAATGTTTCCCTTTTGAGAGTGTATTCTCTTTAATATAAGAGCCACTCAACAACGTTCTAGTCAATACGATGACTTCTTTCCTAGAGTGTAAAGTAGCTTCTTTAACTCACTAGGTATTCTACCTTTGTTTCCACTCATAGAATCTCAATCAAGACTGAAAGTACAATTCAACCAAGTAGACTATTCCAATTACAAGGTGTTAAAGAGTAGTCAATTATTTAACCCAACTCAATGGGTTAGATCTTATCCTAAGATCTCCCTCTTCATTCGAATGAACTTCTTGTTCCTATTAGGTTATTACAAACCTAGGGTTTCATTAAAGAGACGGTGATCAAATGATCAGCTAAGTAAAGATAATTGATGCATTGCATAGCATCATATCCTACCTTATTTTCCATTCCATTTCCATTGCTTATGGTTAAACCTTTTTATCCTCGGGTTTCTTAGCACAATAAGCTTACAGTTTCAAGTCGTTTTCATGACATGAATATATTTCGTTTTACTACTTATGTAAAGAAATAACATCGTTATCTACTTTTCCTCATGTAAGGTGTATAGGAATGTAGAGACACTTTCTTTCAGTCATGAGTATTTTAAAGCTTTCCTTGCCAATCTCATAGGCAATGACCTTTCTTATAATGATCAAATTATCTGCCTATCCTTTTTCCTAGGCATCAAATGATAATTTTGTTTGATTCTTCCAATCAAATAAATATAAGGTATGAGATGATAATAGATCATAATCCTTGACCTTTCCGATTATCTTTCTTCAGAAATCTCAATACCTTTTTCCTTGTGGATATCAAAAGATAATATCGTTTGATCTTTTGATCAAATAATCCTAAATTTGGGATTATTTAACTTTCTCCGAAGATCCCAATACATCTTTTCTTGGATTAAAAACTGTATGACTTATTTGTCATCATGACTTGCGAAGAAGACATTAATTCTTCCAAACTGAGAACATACCCACGTTCTTTTGTTGAATGGGGTACTTAACTTGAGTCAATCCACTCTTTTCCTTCCCCCCTTAGAGTTTCCACAACTTTTGATCTACTCAAAGTTGAACTCCCAGCAAACTCTTGCTTCTTTGTAAGGATTTGTCGTTCCTTGCTGTTGGCTTTACATTGCCTTTACCTTGTCTCAAGACATGCCCCAAATATACTTTTCTCAAAGTTAGATTTGTCATTGATTTTTAACCCATAGATTTCAATAACTCGGATCATCCAACGGGAGATCTAATGAATAATCAGCAACTTACAAGTTACGAGACACTTCATTAATTCCATTCTCTTTTCAACATCCTTTTGCGGAATTTCTATACTAGCATCAACAGTTGTTCTTGATTCCACAGGATTTACAAATACATCTATATCAATATCCATAGGTATTTGCGAAATGACTGCATGAGGAGAATTTGAGACTGTCGAAGGAGGTGATTCTGCTGTATTTTCTTCATAAGTATCATCCTCATCATTAAGAACATGTACCTGCACCTGTGATGTTTCTTTCCCCTTTGTTGATACTTCTGATGGAGGAATTACCTTTGCTTTGTTAACCCTTAACTTGATTCTTGTGCTTGAAGAAGAAGCACCTTCCTTAGATTTATCTCTGATTTCAGATCTCTGTCCGACTGGACCAGCCAAATCATTCTCTGCATCACTTTTGATTTTAATGGTTTTGACATTATTATCCTTCAACCAAGCATTAGTATTAACAAGGATGGGCTGAAAACGGTCAAGGATAGAGTCACATTCCTTCTTAGACCATTGTGGGGACGGGAAAGGAGCTTCTACAACTCTTTGTTCAATGTATTCTGGATCTAGGATTTCTCCATCATCTACCATCCCTTCAGGAATTTTGGTCAAGATCCACAATCTACTCTAAGGTAAGTCTGCTGTAATCTATGTTCCACCGGCGTCGGGGACGGGGGGATGCTGGGACGGGGGGACAGGTTTCCGGGACGGGGGGACAAAGGGACCTCAATTTCGGGACGGCGGCGGGTGGGGGGACGGGGTGTATATACTATATACTATACATATGGTACTTAAAATGCTAGTTATGAAAAGATGTATAAGACTATTAAGAAGTAAAATAGCAAAATTGAAATACTAAATTAGTACTTGAACATTGAACATTGAATATTGAAGTTTTCAGTATCGAATTACTAATTAGAAATTAGAATAGTAATACTCAATACTACAATGTAACAATTGTTGAATCGGCAAATGGAAGATTTCTATTATATTATATCAAAAATATCTGATTATAAAGATGATTACAATGAGTAGCATGATTATATGATATCAAAACAAGTACAAAATCAAAATGTCAAAATGACAAAATGTAGTGAAGGAGGCAGAGGCCTCTAATCATCCCTCGAGAGGTCGGCAAACTCCTCATCCCTGGAACCACCGGACTCCTCAAGGTCAAGATCCGCCAAAGGAACACCAACCAGCCCTATATTTGAAGCATCCTCATCCTCGTCAATCTGTGATGGCTCCTCTGGCTCTACATCCCATTGTGCTGCTGGGCTCTCCTTGTACACACGTGTCCTGCGGTCAGCGATACGCAAGGCACTATGTACAAACACTAGCTTCTCTTCTCTCCTAGAGGTAAGTCTATTCCTCTTAAGAGAGTGGATGAAGCTATAAGTAGACCAGTTCCTCTCAGAAGCTGAAGAACTAGAAACTTGGGACAACAAATGAATGGCTAGTGTGGTAGTCAGTGATTTCGGTCCATGACAAGTCCACAAAATCGGATCCTCCTGTGCCATAGTTCTTATGTCCACCTTTGCTGTAGCTTTATAACCCCTAAGAGTAGCAAATTTCGTCCACTCAGTGCGAATGTTGCCAGCAGCTTCAGCATCATACATCCTGATAAGTAGGAGGTATTTTTCCACAGCGTGTCAAATTATGATATTGCTATCAGGATACAACCGTGTAGTTTCGAGTCAAACTACACGGTTGTATCCTGATAGCAATATCATAATCATACATCCTATCAATGCATCTGAAGAACCCTTCCTTCACCTCATCATCCTGAATCGGTGTAACTCTACCAGGCCTAGGCATGTACCACTTCGGATTCAATGCAGAAGCAGCCATGTGCAAGGGAGTGTTTAGGCTGTCCCATCTACGCTGAATAATAGGCTGAATGTAAACATTGTAGAATGCTAAAGTGGGGTCCTTCTCTCGCACAACTTCCCTCATCTGACCAAGCATAGAATCAATGCACTCATACACCTCCCCAAGGTTAGGTGCATCCCCATCCCCATATCTGATGACCTGTACAACTGGTGTAATGATGGTGACAATATATTTTGCATCATGCCAAAATACATCACTCTTCACTATCTCCTTCACCCTCTTCCCTTGCTCTGTTCTGGCCCCATCCCGATGATTCCATTCTTGCGTCATAACCATGAGTTGCAATGGCTCTTGCAACTCAAGCATTCTCTCCAAAAGAATGAAATAGGATGCATATCTGGTCTCAACTGGTTTCAAGAACTCCTTCGCAAAGCTCCTGAAGATGGCATGTGAAGTGTGGTGGTTGCAGATATATATCTGCACATCTCTAGCATTGCTGACCACTCCTCTAATTCACTCAATCTTCCCCATGTCCTTGAGTGCATTGTTTATGGCATGCACATAACATGGAGTCCACCAAATGTGTCTATATGATGCCTCTATAAGCCTCCCTGCAACTCTGCACACATGTGCTGCATCTGTCACTACTTGGACCACATTTTGTGGCCCAATCTCCTCAATAGCTGCATGAAGGATCTCAAACTGAAAATCAACATCTTTTCGATGCCTTGAACAATCAACCGCCCTGAGAAAGAATGGCCCCTCTGAGCATGTAACTATAACATTGATGAGTGGACGATGCCTAATGTCCGTCCACCCATCCATAACTATGCTACATCTAGACTCCTCCCAACATGCCCTCATCGTCTCCATCAATGAATTGATCTTGACATAGTTGTTATCGAAGATCGTGGTCCTCAATTTGTGCTCACCTGGTGGCACATATGATGGTCCTCCCTTCGCCACCATCGACATCATCTCCTTATAATAAGGAGATCGAGCTACATGGAATGGGATTCCATTGGCAAAAAAGAACCTGCCAATGGAATCATCTATCTGATCCCTCAGGTGCACATTAAATAAATCAGCTATGGGGTTAGGCTGACTTTGCATCTTGCGTTTCCCCTTGCCCTTGTTGTGATTCAGCCATAGTGCTATAAGTGGATGACGGTCCTGAGGCTGACCCTGACAATGTTCCTGCTCTCTGATGCAATGTAGGAGTAGAAATATGTGGCTGCCTCTGCATTTGCTGCTCCTGAATCTGCTGAATAGTCTGAATATGTTGCCTACTAGACAAGGTAGTAGGCATTGGAACTGCCACGTCATCTGGAACACCCCAAAGCTTGTTGAACTCAATTCTGTATTTCAAATTTTTAGCTTTCTTCAAAAAATCGCATGCTCCCACACCCTTTCCTGGCCAAAAGAGGAAGTGTGCATTAACTCTGGTGATGCTCCCAAACCAATCATCACCACAAATGTTGCATTGCCATTTCCTCGTACCACCAGTTGATGACGTTGGGGCTGTTATTCTTGTTGCAAACTGTTTGAGAGGAGATTTGGGATCATAAGGACCCCTAGCCCACTTTGCCAAAAGCTGGGAAGGGCAATCAGTAGAAACTGGTGCACTAGCTATGGAACTAGTATGCCCTTCTGGATTTGACCCATGCTCACCCCCCTCATTGTGCTCATCCTCATGCTCAGGTTCATATTCTGATTGGCTTGCACTATGAGAATCAGTTTCCATCTCATGCTCACTCATTTCATGACTATGGGAGCTCATTTTGACACTGCATTTCACAAAATGAAAAAAAATTCAATAAACACATAGTTTCAGCCTATGCCCTACTTTAAAATTAAAAAATAAAACTCTATATTTTAAATTTTTCAACAAATTTTATATTGCAAAACAAAATCTAAGATTCTAAATTAATTTAGAAATTAGAAAATGGAACAACAAGAATTTAGAAATGAAATAAGAAAAATTAAAAAATGAAACAACAAGAAATGAAAGAACATTGAAAATCAGAAAATAAAATAAAAAATCAGTTAAAAACCCTTCCTTTTGTTTGAAAAATCTCTTCAACAAGGTGAAGAATCTTCCTCCTCCTCTTCTTCTTGCTCCTTGACACTCCTTTTTCACTTGCAATCACTCCTTTCACTCCACCAATCACTTTTTCCTCAGCCTTCACTCTTCTTCTTCTTGTTGTAGCAAACAAGTAGAAATACAAATGTGAATGAAAATGAAGATTAGAGGGCCTTTTGAAGGCATGTAAGAGTTTAGATGGGCCTCACATTCCCTTAGGGTTCAAATAGAACCAATAAAATATTAAAAAAATGTTTTAAATTTTTGTTTTTGTTTGCTTTTTGGCTGTCCGCCGTGGGAGATGCCTAGGCGTCCCCGAGACGCTCGAGGGACGCCCAGGTGTCTCCCTCGGCGTCTCGGAGACGCCTAGGCGTTTCGGCGTCTCCGATGGTGAGCCAAGAAATGGTGGCGCCACCGGAGACGTGGGAACGCCATCCCCACGTCTCCGGGACGTCCCCATTCTAGAGACGCTAGGGCCTAGAGGGGGGGACGCGTCCCCGGGGTTCACTGGCTGTAATCAATCCTCCTTATATCTTCTTTAGTACGAAGATCTACCCTGATATCTTCAAGGTGATGAACATGAGCAAAGGCCCTTTTGATTTTATCCTTCATCCCACGATAATCAAAATCTTCTCTTGCGATGAATTTCTTCAGCTTGATTTCTTGGAGCTCTGCATCCATTGGTTTGGCTTTTTGTGAAGTGTTTAAAGAATACCTACCAATCTGTAATGGATTGTGAGAAGAAATAGTAATACCCAACTTGTGACTAGCAAGTTGTACAGAATGTACGGCCATCAGTTGTCTTGCTAACTCCATCAGAAGAATTCTGTCAGTAGGGTATCGAGGTAACATGTATGGCTGTCCAGTAAAACATCCAACTCTCATATAAGTGAAAGTAGGAAATGTCAGAAATAAGCAACCATATTCATTTACTTTCTCCCAGGCCGCTTCAAAAACTCTTCTAACTTTGAGTGATTTGTCAAAGAGACACATAACGTAACCAAAGAAAGCATCCTGTACTCTTCTATAATGATGTCTACTGGGTTTTAGAGTTAGCTGATCATAATATTCCCAAAGTGGTACCAATGATCTGTTCCCCTTTGTAGAAAGACCAGGAAACTGTTTGAGAGATGCAACAATAAATACCAAATAAGAATTCATATAAAAGGTGTAGGTAGTATGAACTTGTGCCAATTGTCTACATAGGTTGTCACTAATAAATTCTCCCCAGAAAATATGAGACTGTCCTTTCCTCATAACCACGATGTACTTATACATCCAATTTTCAAATACATTAGAAAACTTCAAACTTGCTAACCTGCTGAGAAGTGTAATCATATCACCTATTTCTTCAATGAAATCAGAACGATACAACTTGGGCCATCTAGAAAAGCAAGTTCGGGGAGTCTTCAACCATTTAGCACTGATGTGTCTATTGCAATTTGCTTTTCTTTGTTTGTAATGATCTATAACACTTTTCATTGTGATATTAGCATATAATGGAGCAGCTGGTACTTTGAATATTTTATCAATAACTTCAGCCTCTAAACTTATTATGACATTTCCATCATCATCCTTGATTGTTCTTGTTTCTTCATCAAAATGAGAAGCACATGCAAGCACAAATTCTAGTTCTAAGGCAGCTACTGGAAATGAAGAAACTAGATGAATATGACTTCTGAGAAGCAACTGCATAGTATGAGTCGATGGGTTCACCGTTCTTTTCAAGAACTTAGACATATCAACATGCCCGATCTCTGTGTCTCTAATCTCATTAATGAGAGAAACTACTTGAGAGGGAGCAATCTCATTCAAATATTTATCATATTTAGCCTTCATCTTTTTGTTTGGAGGTGATACTGGCTCTTCTGTCATCGAACAAGAATCTGAAATACTGTCATGAAAATTCAGAAGAGTAAGAACATCTTCAGAAGCAATGGATGATTCCATGATATCTAAATCTGAGAAACTGGAAATCTCTTCAAGACTTGCTTAGGTTTTGAACTTATGAAAATACTATGGCATAAAGATATTTTGGCAAATATACTTTGGATAGTGATGGGAAATCGGATCTAAGAAGGCCACTTGCAAGTTTGACTTGTAATCGGGTCTTGGAGACTCGATTTCAAGTGAAATGTGTTTTTTATGGAGAAATACTTGCAGTTGGGTCTTGAGGACCCGATTACAAGTGGTCTAGACATGATACGTAGAATGAGATGACTTTGAATGGGTGAATGGAAGGTGAGTAAATGGATTTGCAAGTGAAGGTGAGGTATGTGGAAAGAAATGTGAGTATTTTGAAGGCGAATGAATGCATTTTATTTGTAGTCGGGTGGATGTATTTCTACTTATAGTCAGGTCTTGAGGACCCGATTGCATGTAAAAATAAAAGATGAAAACTTATACTCATCAATGCATCTCGAAAATGCATCATAAACATGACCAAGAAGAAATGAAGAATAGAAAGCAAAGAAAAATAAAATAAAACAAAGACCCAAAAACGTACCTTGAAAAACCAAAACGCACAGCTGAAGAATAAGAATGAAAACTCGAGTTGCAACCAGCATTTGTAAATAAAACAAGATGGAGACTCTTCTTCAAACACTATCAGTTGAACATTAAAGCTCCTCCTCAAGAAATGCAGGGAAGGAGAAGAAAGAAGCACGGCATAAGAAGAAAAATGGCCAAGACTAAGTCAAAATCGGGTTTTGAAGGTAAAGATGCATGCTCCAGCAATAACTCGATTTGAAAACTGAGAATCGAGCTTTTTGAAGGTCAAGACAAGTCACTTTGAAATACGTCAGGCCTTTCATAGGAAAAAGCACATTATTTCCTTATCACGCGAACTTGTAAATGCGTTTTGGAGGTCCGATTTGATATGTTTTGGTCATGAAGCTTGTATTTCGGGTCTTCAGATCCGATTTGCAAGTAAAACGTGAGTGTTTTAAAATGTTCAACTGGTATTTCGGGTTTCAAGACCCCTTTTACAAGTTTCATCGATTTTATAAAAGGACCAAAAGCTTTCACTTGTTGGTCGGGTTTTAAGACCCCCAATGCAAGTGAAAGGAAACTAACAAAAAAAAAACAAAAGGTGAACTTGTAATTCGGGTTTTGAGACCCCCTTTACAAGTTAAAAGCAAAACATAAAGACTAAAAAGGCATTCACTTGCAGATCAGGTTTTAAGACCCCTAATGCAAGTAAATAATAAAACATTAAAAGCAACTTAAAAGGTAAAAAGAAAATCGGGTCTTATAGAGCTGATTGCAAGTGAAATATCACTTGCATTTTAGAACATGAGAGTTTCCAACTTGTAACAAGGCGTCTAAAACCCGATTTGAAGGAGAAGAAACACAAAATCAAGCTCAAAATGAATACAAAAACAAAAACAAAATGACCAAAACGACAACAAACCTTATAGAATATACAAGGCACAATTTTCTTTTAAGAAATGTGCATTAGAGTAACCAAAAATAGGAATTTTTTGAGAAAAATTCGTATAGGTTGTCTAGTTTTTGCAATGCAAAAACTAAGAACAACATCATAGTGCTAGATCTCTAAGTGCCTTCATCCAATCATTGGGTAATGGAGTCAAGCGACCAAAAGAAGAAACAAAATAAATAAACAAAAAGACCCCAAAGGACTTATGTACAAAAACTTATCTAGAATTTCACTTGAAGAAATGTTTTAAGTCTTGTCCACTGTAAGGTAGCGCAAATGGAGTACCATCTGGATATGCTAGCAAATAACTATTTTCACTAGCAACTTGATGAATAGTAAAAGGTCCTTGCCAAAGAGAATCAAACTTTCCATGCATGCCTTTTGGTTCTCTCCTTTTATCCCATAGTAAAACACGATCACCAACTTGGAATGCTCTTTGCTTAGCTTTTTTATCAAAAAGAATTTTAACTTGTTTTTGATGTTCAGCAATCCGATCGACTACTTGAGTTCTCTGTTCCTGCAACTGATGAAGGAACATTATCCTTTTGTCAACAGTGCTTTCAAATGTTTCATCTTCAATTGCCTTAACTAACTTTAGTGCAAGAAGCTCTAAAGTGATAGGTATTTCTGCATTTGTCCCATAGAGAAGCGGAAATGGAGACATACCAATTGCTCTTTTAGGTGTAATTCTGTCTACCCATAGGGCATCATAAAGGGCCTTATGCCAAGACCTTTGATTTTGTTCCACACGCTTATGTATGATAACAACTAAATTCTTGTTACTGGACTCTGCTTGGCCGTTACCTTGGGGGTAACAATCAGAGGAATGAGCCAATGTGATACCATAATCAAAACAAAACTGAGTTATCTCATGAGAAGAGAAAGCAGCTGCGTTGTCAGTCACAATCTTATGTGGAACTCCGAATCTTGAAATTATATTCTCTTTGAAAAACCTACATACTATTTCTGAAGTAGCATGTTTTACGGGTATTGCCTCCACCTACTAGGTGAAGTAATCAGTTGCGGTGAGGACATAGGTGTGACCAGCACTAGAAGAAGGATTAATAACAGCAATAAAATCAACTCCCCATTGCTGAAAGGGTTCTTCAATCACCACTGGCTTTAGAGGTAGTGCTGCAAATTTTTGTTTGCCTACAAATTGTTGACAATGTGTACACTTGCGCAACCATCTGAAAGCATCTTGAAAAAGTGTAGGCCAATAATATTTGGCTCTCAAAATATTGTGGGCCGCTATTGGAGTAGAAAAATGTCCACCACATGCTAAATTATGAAAAGATTCCAATAATTTAACTTGTTGCGCCTTATCAACACAGTGAAGAAAATTACCATCGATAGCACGTTTGCACAGACCAGTGTCCCAAAGAACATAGTTTACTGCCTTAAGCTTTACATTCCTCTTTTCTTTGAATGACAAATGCGCTGGACATTCACCATATTGCAGAAAATGAGCTATATTAGAATACCATTCATCAGTCGTGCTAACAAATAATACCATAGGAAGATCCTTTGAAACATCCATTTCCTGTTCTTTTGAATCATTTTCAGCCATAAGCTGACAAAGATCTTTTCCACGAACAAGTTTGGTAGGTTTGATCTCAAGATCGTATTCTTGAATTTTAGCCACCCAATTGCCTCTCTTTGTACCAAAATCCTACTGCGTCAAAATAGACTTGACTGCTGTATCAGGAACTAGAACAACAGTATGAGAATTCAGAATATAAAATCTGAAGTACTTGACCGCTTTAACTACAGCAAAAGCATTTTTTTCAACCAAAGAATATTTGAGTTCATGAGCTTTTAGTGAACAACTCATAAAAGCAATAGGAGATTCAATTCCTTCTGAATTTTTCTGCATTAAAATAACAGACATAGTATGCTCAAAAGCATAACTATACATAATGAAATCTTTGGTATAGTCCGGACAAACCAGCACTGGTGCATGAGCAATTGAGTTCTTGATTTCTGTGAAATCAACTCTACCTTCAGCACTCCAATGGAAAGTAGTTTTTCCTTTCATCATATCAACTATATGACGAGTCTTCTCAACAAAATCTGGTACAAATCTTCTCAAGAAATTAACCTTTCCGAAGAAGGAATGAACTACAGTTTTGCTGGCTGGCAAAGGAAGATTCTGTATAGACTTAACCCTTTTTGGGTCGATTTTGATCCCTTCTTCAGATACAATATGTCCAAGAAGTTTCCCCTCTGTTACCCCAAAAATTGACTTCTTGGGATTAAGAGAAATACCATGCTTACGACATCTTTCCAACACATCTTGCAAATGAAAGAGATGATTCACACGATCTTTAGAAAATACAGTGAGATCATCTAAATATACAACAATATATCTTCCCAAGATACCACGAAAAGCTAAATCCATAGCTCTCTGAAAAGTTGCTCTTGCATTAATTAATCCAAAGGGCATCCTGCGATATGCAAATGTACCCCAAGGAGTAGTAAAAGCAGTTTTATGCTGGTTTGATTCACTTACCTCAATTTGATTATAACCTGAAAATCCATCAAGCATGGACATCATTTGAGCGCCTGTTATTGTTTGTAACACCTGATCCATAATTGGTAAAGGATAGTTATCCTTTATTGACAGCTGATTAAGATTTCTAAAATCCACGCAGATACGTATCTCTCCATTCTTCTTACGCATTGGAACTATATTGGCTACCCATGTTGAATGATGGATAGGAAAAATAATCTGAGCGTCTAACATTTTCTGAATTTATGAATGGATAGTACCTGAATTTTAGGACCCCTTGATTCCTTTACACCAACCTTAAACCTAAAAAAGACATAATAACAACTAAACAAAAATAAAAAATCATTTTGCCATTTTCCATAATGTTAAAAGAAGACAAAGTTGGAGAATAGTTGTGGGTAGAGAAGAGAACCACTAAGAAGGCAATAGAGTATCAAATCTACATTAACTTAACATTGATAAAATTATTAAAAATGACATATGACTTGAAGATTTGTGTAGACTCAAAAGCTTTAATTTTGGCTTGGTGGCAGGGGTTCCACCCCTCAACTTTTCCTTTTATTGTGATAGGGAGTGTGCCAAAGGTGTTCCCCTTGGACCTTGTGAGGGGCATTGCCCCTTGACCTTGCTAGGGGCACTACCCCTAGCAAGCGATCCTATTGCGGGTACTAACCATTGACACCGCTTACCACTTCATATAGTTAATCAATTGGAATAAGTTTACCTCTTGATGATTCAAGAAGGCATTGGGTCCCAAAGTCATGGTTCCATAGTCCTAAAGTATAAAACTGTCTTCAAGTCCAAGGATTTGTCTTTAAGTAGTTAGGATAAAGGCTCATTAATAGATTATGGATGATTAAGGGCCAATGCCTAAGAGTGGGTAATCTCTCCTTCACTTTTGTCTTAGCTAAACCCAGGAGGGTGTTCTTAGAGGTATCCTTAATGAGACATCTGACAAAGTATGGTAAAGTAAAACTAAACCAATTACAACCATACTCAATGTATGCTTGACCCCAAGATTTGTCACTAGGCCAAAGATGAATTGGTTGCTTGTAAAGCCTCTTATTGAGCTAATAACTACATCCTTGAATGTGCACTTAAAGTTTGATAGCAATACCATATCCCCACAAGTTAATCCACTTAACATTTCATACACAAGTGTAAGGTGTAGGCATGCATGACATGATTCTCTAACAATCTTAGCTATTTAAGGTCATTTAGAATAATACTTGAGTTATATCAATGAATCATGAAAGCAAGTAAAACTTTAATCTACTCATAAACTACCAAGGATAGAGAGATGATTAAATTTGAAATATGTTTGGCCATTCACTTATCAAATTGATACCTACTCCATTAGGTAATA